>JAQGBY010000175.1:0-57751 GCA_034698785.1 Mycogona germanica | reverse complement strand
CTCGCTTTTATAATAATATTTCAATTTTATTTTAATTTTTTTTTTTTTTTTTTTAATCAACTGTAGCCAACCGCACTACAGGCGTTACGTCTGTTAGGGGTTATTTAGTTAGGGGTTAATTAGTAATGTTAGGGGGAAATCTAATTAAAATAATAGTGAAATATTATTATTATTATTATAAAAGCGAGCTCGCCACTCGGTTTGTCTTCTTCATTCGGCCTGCCCCGAATTCACCATTTAATATATAAATCATCCAGACGTCCTAATTCTAAATCCCTCATTAAATATAATGATTTTGCTACAGAAGACTTAAAGCCTGCATAGCCTTAAAGTCTCTGAGAAAAAAAACATTAGAAAAAGTAAATCCAATTAATTTTGTATTCGATTTTTCATCTTCAGGCGGCGCTCAATGTGCCCAAGACGGCCAATCTGGTGAACGAGCAGATCCGCGGCAACGGTGGCCGGGGCACGTTCGACGCCGAATCGCTGGGAATCAAGCAGTACATCAAGTCGGGTCGGGGTCCGCACGAGTACGAGCCCCCATACGAGCGAGCCAGTCCCCACCCCAGCAACGGAGCCGGCAACGGCAGCAACTACGCCGGCAAGTTCGACGCCAGCGCCCTGCACATCCGCCACGCCCTGCAGGCCACCGAGCTGCAACGCAAGTACAGTTTCCAAATGCGGGAGAGGAACATCACCGACTACCTGGTGAGTGACATCGACCAATATATCCTCCTGAGACCCCCCCTCCCCCTAGTAGAAAGGACACGAATAACTCGACGTCTCTCCCACTTTGAACTAGAAAACCCCAAAATGCGATCGAGCTTTCAACAGAAACACATGCACAGTACATGTATGCCTATGCACACCAGGGTGGCCCAATAAATCAGATATCTGCGAAATGTTGAGTAATTCTCTTGAAACTTGGCAAATACGTTAATCAACATCTATTCACATTCCTCGAGGTGGTAAAGTAGTATTACGGCGTTAATTTAATTCGTTTGCACCAAAATCATCAACATGGCTCTCGATAAAGTCCGACCCGCGACATCGTTTTATGGGAAACAAAAGCATCTCAGTGCCGGGCGATTTTTAAAACAGTTTCTAGCGAAAATCAACATTCGTCAACATTCGTAAGATTGATGAAATTCGCACGCTACAGAATATTTAGTTCGATGGCAGGCAATTTCCACGGCAACTAATTTAAAAATCGCTTGACACTGTCCATAGAAAACGATACCACGACTCGGTCTTTTTTACTCAGCGCCATTTTAGAACCCCCAAATTTAATAGACGTTGTAATGAGTGCCCCCTGGGCTCGAGAAATTTGAAATCTGGAGAAATTTGATTAAAATCTGTGACATGTTTCAAGAGAATCAGTTAACATTTCGCAAAGATACTGAAACTGAATGTAAAGATACGGGACGGGGTCTCAGAATGATAAACTATATTTTACTAATGACAACTTACAATTGTGATTCAAAAGAAATGATTGTCCGAGCGGACCAACAGCTCTTTTATCATTCCCCAAAAATGTCCAACTTCCAAACTAAATCTCCAAATCGTCTGAAAAAATTACGGGTATACTCCCAAAAACAAGTAGTATCACAATTGAAAATTCAAAATGAGTTCAGAAGAGTCATTTTCTATCCGGAAGAGAGACACTCAAGTCTGCGAGATTGCCATTTCGTAATTCCAAATCATTTCCGGTTTGCCAGATATGTCATCTTTCTCAATAGAAAAATGTGTTTCGCAAATGACATATGGAACAACAACATTACTGATTTCAAATTGACTCACCAGCTCTGTAAAAAATAAATCTGTATCGCATGCTTCGCGATTGCAGCGGAAAACTATGTGATACATGAAATTCCTTCAAATGTCCGCAATGTTGCTGGCCGCAGGGCGGGGCATTCCCCTTTGCCAGCCTTGCCTCCTCAAATAATAGTCTTCGAACACATAGACGGCCCTGGAGGAATAGGTTACCAGATGCACATATACACGCTGAAACTTTTTTTTAAAGGATACATGCCGTGCGGTGCAAATATTATATCGCCACCCGCAGCCATTCAGACACAACAAATGCGCAAAACAACGCCACACCTGTCCACAAATCGCGGTGGATTCGTCATTGCCAGAGTTGAGCACTTAAGTGGTGGTGGAGTGCGCACTCTGCCAGAATTTGCGCGCCAGCCGGAGTACACCAACTACAAAAATGCCGGCGTCCTCAATTTCCAAACGAGATATTCGAATGTGAACCACACAGCCGCCCTAGGACGGGTTGGCCAGCCGCTAAGCACGGCGTGGCATTTCTTTTTTATAAATAGGACAAGTCACAGGCTAATGTCATGTTGTTTCGTGACTCGAAACTTGTATACATATATATATAGAGTATGTATAAGTAAACCGAATTTTAGGGATTCGTAAAATATGGCCTGAGTGAACGCCATTTCACAATACACAAAATTGTGAAGTATTTCAAACAAATCTTGTACGAAAGATAGAACATCATTTTGCATGAACAATTTCTCCCACAGTGTAAAACAACTTCATCATGAATGATGATCAAAAGCATCCTTTTTCACGCAATAACATTATTCTTGAAATATTATTGCAGCAAAATATTTTAATCATAGTTATTGGAATTTTCCTGTAACTAAGTATTTGAAACAAAATATTTTTAATATATGCGAATATATGACATAAGCGAAATTTAAACATCAATTCACTAATGTGTGAAATTTGTTAAAACGAGGCGCTCAACTGGGTTCAAACATCAACCAATATTGCTGTGATTAAAAATGACGAATACGACAAAAAATTGAGCCGTTAAATTAGCATAATAAAATCTTCAAGATCAACTATTTAACAATTTTTTAAACATTTTTACACCTTCAGTATATGAAACCGTCACGCTTTGTTAGTCCCAAAGTACCATCCAAACTAAAAAAAAAATTCAACACGGAAAAGGGTTAATGAGATAAGATAAAAACCTAACTATCCAGTCCGCTCAGTACAACCAGATGAGCCAGTCCTAATTTGGACTGGCCACGCTTTTAAATCTCCAGCTCACCTCATCCAATCTCCTATCTAATTCCGTTACAATACCTGCACACTATACGCATTTGCGCATTCAAGTCGACTATTAACGATCGCGATAACGAAGTTTCAATTGCGATTTTCTTGTTTGTTCCACCGATACTTTATTTATTTATTGCGAGTGCTGCGCGCCGTTGTACCTGTTGTCATCGATCGTCGCTCGTCGATTTTTAGGAACTAATTGTTTAGCCCCCCCCCACCACCACCACTCCGCCGTCCAGGGTCAATAAACTTTACGCCGACTGCCAGGCACCCGCCACTTGTTAAAAAACGGCGAGCGCGTCACCAATGAGCAAACAGGCCATCATCATCATCATCATCCAACGCACAAAATTAGGTCTCTAACGTGACAAGAGCCACTTTTTCAACGCGCAATTACATCCGTGAATGTGGATTATATACAGACGCCTATTAGAGCGGTTCCCGGTGAAGTCAGACAACATTGAAACGCATTTGTTCCAACAGATTTTTATCAATTAGAAAAATAAATAGTGTTACGACCACACTGTGGCATAGCAACAAACATGAAAAAGAAATGTAGCGATTTTTTTCAATTGATCTTCGATTGCTCTATTTCGACTGTCGTTAAACAGCTTATGAGCTTCCATTAGCTGAAACTCCTAAAAATAAAAAAAAATCAATGCCATTATACTCGCAAAAATTAAAAAAACCACTCCAAAATTGCTAACACAATCCAATTCAATTCAAAGTTACCCAGAAACTCCTACAGAATATAAAGTTTAAATAAAATTGGATTAGTGGAAAGACTTCGAGAAGGAATTTTCATTAATTTTGATACGTCCAGTCCACCTTCAGGATTAACGCCTCCATAAAAATTCCTGATGCTAACACTAGATCCGCCTTGGTGACGGCAACACCAAATGAGTTACCGTCACCCTTCACGCAAATCGATACCTTTTATGAAAAAATAAAAAGCTGTTAATTCCAACGTCTGGTGGGCACAATGGGTGTGAGAATCGCTCGTTCATAGATTACAGATTCATGCACACAGACCTAAAAAATCTTTACAGGCGAGCGGACCACACCCACGATCACGGCTACTTCTATCTTAATCGCCTTTTCAATAACCTAAATAATTTTTCATCTTGCAGGATTATAGATTTGAAATACCAAAAAACAATTACAATTTTGTTTTATTGTACTGCCGAGCGTCACTGGACCGAAGACATAAATTTAATTAGGTCACAAATTCAAATGCTTATAGCAGAGTGGTGAAACCAAAATTATTATTTTGATAATATTTAATATTGATGTGGATGATTATCAGCCTCAGGAATGTGAGTGCGTTGAGATATTCAATTAATTTTTCATGGTAACACTGATTCGGATGGTGTCCTCATTTCTCCGATGACAGCGCGCCACCAAATCCGGTGCGGCTGACCTTTTTAAAATTCAAAATCGGTTACCGACGGCTTATAGTGATGTAGGACTTTGATAAAATAATTGCAGCCTAATTTTACGATTACTTTTTTGTTTAAATGGCGGCGGTAGAATGTCATGATGGGTCAAAAGCCTCGAGCCAAACACATTTTTAAATGTTCGGGAACCACTGACCCACACACTCTAAATGCAATTCATCGAAATGATTATCCATAATTGCAAGGGATAGGCGACTGGAAAATGGCATTGTGGTGGAGCAAAGGCACACCTTTCAAGTAATTATAACAGATAACAAATCCTTCGCGAGCTTAGCATAAAAAAAAATAAAGCACATGTCAAGACTATTTACAGAATATGTAATGCAGAATGCAAAATAATTTTTTTCAATAGAACACATTTCAGTACATGATTACACGAACCAATTCATGTCCATCACATGCATCGCGGATACGAAAATCAAAATTAAAAGTGGCCTCACCTACATTAGCTACAAATGCAAAGCAAAAATTGAACATTGCTTCTGGGGAAACTCGTAAAGGTGCAGTCGTTCGCCAACTTATAAATTATGCATGCTGAGAAAAACCCAGTCAAGCGCACACTTCATCAATATTCAAAGAAGTTCCGTGTATAGCACGGAACAAGGATATAGTCACAAGATCAGTGACCTGTATCTACACCAATAATGAATCCATATCTATTTAATATCTTAAACAGAATGATCGGATTTTAAAAATCAATTTCCGTCTATTCATCTAAAGATACCAGAAGTGATCTGACGCTTTTGGAGTCGAATCTCGACTCAGGTGAAAATCAATCAGTCTAGAATGGAATGGAAGTAAAGTCGTGGAACCCGTGCCTGTACGATGTCAGGTACACGTTAAAGAACCATACCTAGGTAGCTTATACTAAGCCTGGGCTAGGCAAAAGTACCAGGTCGCCTCCTGGGTTTTTTTAGGGCGAACACGCTGGTGGACCTCCTTAACAAATATCTCAAAAGGGGGTTTACTAATTTTCATCCGCACCAAGAGCTCTAGAGGGAGGTGAAGAAGGTGTAGACTGCTCTTAAAACTTGAAAGAAAAAAATATTTAGCAAGAATTGGAACGTGAAAATTACCGGTACATGTCTCTATAGCTGCGCTCTACAATAAAGAACAAGGGAAAACTCAGCCGTGCGCATGCTTTTCTACACATTCGTGCGCCCGCCTGCTTTTAACACGTGTAATAATTGCCATTTCACGAAACAAGTGGAACAGTAGTGACCTCGCATCAATCGGCGTTGAGTGTAAACCGAAAAACCCTACGCATTATTTTCTTCTTCCCACCCTCGCTTCTTCCACCAAAACGATACCAACTCTTGTTGACTTGTTCTTTCAGACAGCAAGCGCCCTTACAATAAAATTCACGCACTATACTATTTTCGTAAGAGAACACGAATTTAACCAGTTACCTTACTGCAAAAATAAATTCCATTTTCCCACCTTTCCCATTTTCCACCATATAAAAAAGTTATAATGTTCAGTTTTCAATACGACACCATGAAAATGTATAGTTCTCGTGAACAATTTATTAAGGGGGTCCACCAACGTTTCCGATCAAGGGTCAGTGCATCAAATAAAAACGCAGAAAGACGTTCTAAACCGATCTATATTTTTGCCTTACGAAAACATTGGCATTGGAAACCATGCAGCAGTTGCCCGAACTTGAGACGTTCTTCGGATGAGATGTCGTCAAGTCGTGAGCGATTTATGAGGAAGCTCAACAGGAAAACTAAATAAACAGAATTTGGTTTACGAAAGCGCTATTAAGCAGTGTGCCTCTCTTGACTGGCACAATGTTAAATAGTTTTCGAAAGTGATTAAAAATCGATGGCATTACGAAAATAATAAACATTTAAATAGGCTTCACGTTCACGGTCAGAGGAACACGTCTCGTCCTTAAGTCAGTTTTACAGAGCGTGACGTATTGTGAAGTGTCACGGTCACGTCAAAAATACATTAAATAAATTTGAATTTCAATACGACTTGCATTTTTGACTAATTGTCTTCCGTGATACTTATGGATAATTTCCTGTCGAATCCGCTAAAACAAAACTCGTTTATTTGTTGACGAAAAAATGCATAAAACATTTACAATAATAATATTTTACCGAATGAGGTGGCTGTACTTGATCATAACTATTTTCATCGCTCCAAGTAAGGAATAACCACCCTAAAACCGTTTATTGCACTGCACCATATCTTAAGTTTTATGAATAGAGAGAGAGAGAGAGGTTGATGGTGATTGTAATAAAAAATTACAGGGTGCATTCGATAGAAAAGTGTGGGGGTGGGGGGGGGACATGCGCCTTCGTGACGGGCTACTGCGCCTCGATATGAAATAATTGCAGAAGCCGATCAGAAGATCAGTCAGGGAGGAAAATGAATGGGCGGGGAAGGGTACATGAGGTGGGGGTGGGTTAATGGCGGGTGATGGGGGGTAGGGGAGGAAAGGTAAAATCAAACAAAGGCAGTTGCTCAAGCGTGATCTGCCCGAGACAACCGGGGTTGCAACACGCACAACGACTAACTGGTCCAAGGTTAACATTTTAAAATTAAACAGCAACGGACAAAATAGATACAGGTATTGCACACATACTCAGAACCTGACAGATTAAATTAAGATTAGAGAAAATTAAGATCTCCAATTTCTAAAATTTAGATTTTTTAGAATTTAGATATATACTGATTGATACTGCACGAGAACATAAACTTTCCCAGATTAGTGACAGAGCACCATTGGTTTCACGCCAGAGGACGCTGAAGATGCTCAACAACAAATCGTCTATTTCAAATCGAGCAAGAGTTGAATGCGCACGGAAGTCTAAAAGTCAAACTTCAGATCAAAAAACCAGCGCCAACAAATCTCTGCAAAGGAAAACGGAATATTTGTTCAGAACAATAATTCTAACAGCAACCATTTCCACAGGTGGTCGCACCCATCCCAATTCCTGTAACACCATATTGAGGATAAAAATTCAAAAACTTTAAAGTCCCGTCCATGACATTCATCAGAATACTCCTGGAAACAAGCGACTATGGTCAACTTCTGTATCTGTAGGTCAGAGTCCAAGAGAATCTATCTGCAACCCACCAGTGGCGAGCTAATCTCAAACAGCCCCACGATGACACACACACGCACATACAACAATGGCGGCGGCACGCCCGCCCAGCTCATTTCAGGGTTATTAGTCGGCTTTGATTTCCAGTGGAGCGTCGGAGACGTATCCTGCTCGCGAGAGCCCAAGCGTCGCAGGCCCCGCTTACAGATCCATACGCCGTCACAGTTAATAATCCAAAAACTACGCCAGACCCCCTCGCCTATTTGATCGCATTAACAATACATGCGCCGACGAGCCTCGCCGTGTCCCACATCTATAGCGGGCCACGGTCTTTCCGGTATACTTTTACACAAACACACATTGCAAATATTGCACAGTCCTGCCACCATGCACTGCCAATTACGCCACCGAAAACAAGGCCTTGGACACTTGTAACGGGCCTTCGAGAACTACCTGACGCAACCTGGTGGCGAGGGTGGCCATGATGAAATTAGGTTCTCCTGAGACCTTAAAAGGGACACTTGAAGTCATGCATTTTCACAAGAACGTGAACCGGCAACTATATTGTAATATAATCAACCGGAAAAATCATCACACAACATTTCTCAAAGAACATCAGAAGTATCTATAACTCAATAGTGATCTGAGACATCAAAACAATTGAATTCTGGAAGCTATTAAAGGAATGCTGAAATTATCATTCCATGTTCCAGTTACAAAACTGTAACAGAAATTTTCACTTAATTGTCACTCAATATAATTTATTGAATCATATGTTCAGTCGTCATTCTAGTAAGTGGGATTTCTGCCTGACAAAAATGTGTCTTAATCAAATTTACGCAACCTCCGAGCGCTATCAGAGGATGATGTCGTTGTTAAAAATAATACGGCAACTTAATTCGAGTTTGTTGTCACGTCGAATGGCATTCTCCACTCGTCACGATTCATAAAACTTCCTTAGTAGTTATTCATTTATCGAAGATGCAGTTATGCTTAGAACATTATTTAGTTGTCACTGAATACAGTTTTTTAAAAAGGAGAATGTGACAAAAGTAAATTATGAAATTTGCGCCAGAAATAAGTCAGCAATTTTTTTAATCATGTCATTTTTCTACGGTCCAATAGTTTACTCTAGGAGTTTTTTCTTCTTGTTTGACGCTCTATAATTGCTGTACGATGGCGCCCAATCAAAAGAAGTATACGAAATACGCGTCCCTCTCATCCAAATGACACAATTGGCATATGCCACCTCCGGTCGAACAACACAGGTCGGACGTGATCCTCGCCAAATTGGACGTGCTACTAAATAAATGAAATTGCCAACTCATTAAAATACAGTAATGTCGTCTCTAGCCAAGGCAGACGCTCGACGTGCGTTTCTGCCGCTTTTAGAACAACGCGGAAGTTGTCGGTTGACCGCCCGCCTAACACCATGCCGTCGACTATAAAAAGTCTGACGAGCAGGGAAGAGGATTGGGGAAGGTGGGCCAGGGTCGCCACCAGAGAGAAAATATATTTTCAAGGTGATGTGATGTCAGCTTGAACGATTTAATAAGGACAAGTTTTGATTTTCGCACACCATTTCATGATTGATCTGGCAAACATTCAAAAGTCACCTTTCAGTAAGCTAACCTATGAAAATTAGAACTAAAAATTATTTCTCCTCGGGGCTTACACGTGTGACAGCAACGATTAAAAATATTAAACAACAATTCCAATTAGCAATCGGTCCCTCTGCCAAATGGCCAAACCAAGTGCTGGATGAGGCGTATGGAACTTATAATGGCGGATCACGATAATAATTCGATTAAAGAATTGTTGAGCTACAGATGCGAAGAATAGATGGCAACAAAATTGAAGAATGGTCAATCTGATTAGTGATGTGTTAAGAACGGTAATTCAGATGTCAAGATAATTCTTTCCTCGAATTCATTAGAATCTATTTAATTTCTGTGATTCAGTACTCCGAGGTCAGCTACTGTCATGGCCATTAGACAAATCTGGAGCAATCCATGTCTGGGCAGACTTCGATCTCCGATTTTCGTGATTGTAATTTATTTTAGGCCTGCTCAGTTGGCCTGCTTTTTAAATTTATGTATGAAGTTGTGAGAACTGTTTAAAAAATAAAGCCTATTAACCTAGAATTCGTAAATTGCGAATCTACACGTTAAAATTCTGTCTAAGCAAAAACTCGGGTGAAACATGGAAACGAGTCACGCCGAGCACGACACGGAAATATTGTGCCCATTAGAATGAGTGCAAGGTCGCCCACCACCACCAACTCGGCAATCTCACTTGGCCATTTGTGGGCAGGTAAATGCGACGTCCGCTAATTGGATCGCACATTACAAGCGATCACTTTTAAGTTGACCCACGAGCATAGACGGATATGGAAAAGGGAAAGAAAGAGAAGAAAAAAAACGACTGGAAAAGGAAAAAGAAATGCTAAAACACAGCTTGTGCTTGAAACGAAGTATCTCTAAGCAATAACTAAAAAAACAAAACATATTTAACATCTGAAGGATTTGTCATATTTGAACATATATTTAATACAGAATATGAGCGAGATTCCAGGACATCGCTGAACGAAAGACGATTTCTTTTGTTGCTATTTCTCAACTAACATTTTTTCTTCTTTATCGTAGTTACAGTTTTACTACATGAACCATATTATTCTTGGAATTCCCATACGGGTCTACGACTTTGTTACGTGAGCATTCGTATCGCCTACGAGAAAAATGTCTGCTTTTTCAAAAAATCATGGCAAAAATCCATCAGGCGTCAACAGATCAAAAAGAAAAAGTGGTGGAATTTTTTCTTCTCTCTCTCTCTCTCTCCCCTCATCGCCACTATCTCGCTTAACGACATTTGTGAAGAAAAGAAAAAATAAATAAAACCACACAGATTATCGAGTATACATCCGATGAAATGCATTCAAAAAAGGAGAGAAAAAATCCAGTCGAACTACCCTACAGTTGAGAACATCAAAATGAACGTGACGCAACGCCACCACCGCCGAGTCGTCCATTAACGAAACACGCCAAGCTAGCTTGAGCGTGAACAAAAGATCGTCACCGCGGCCCTTTACGAATGTGTTCATTTCGGTGATGCGCAATTTTACGTCAGAAATCGCACAAAAAACAAACTTGGGCGACAGTCGCCGATGCCAGACATATTTCGCTCCAAGACAAATGGTGTGACGTGGACACACAATTGCATTTGCTTGCAGAGACGAGACATTTCTTTTTCATTTTTTTTTGTTGTTGTATAGAACAACAGTCTTCGTTCGAGGAGACGTGGATTTCAGTCAGAGCGACAAGCATTCGCTACGCAACCGTTACGCCTCGCGAGACAAGAGAACAAGTTCGAAATTACACATTCAGAATACTAGATTTTTCCGCTCATTCAGGGTTGTCACTCAACCCCTTTTCGCCATGAACTGCAGTAAAATTTAATGGCGGGCACCTGGGACGATATATGCATACATTTCGAGATTTGCATTCAATTCACGTAGAATCAAATCAGGTCTCAGACGTGCAAGCTCGGCAAGAAATTTAAAAAAATGATTAAGGGTATTTTGGTCGAAGGTGATTATGAGACAATATAAATCTAAGAAAAAATAAGCTAGATTCAGGACTGTTTTAATTTGTACTGATAACAAATATAACAGCCTATTTTTAACCATTTTTAACGATTATTATTTCTCCTTACAGGACAGAGATACTCAGACGAAACTGGAAATGAGGCACCGGAAGGAAGAGGACGACCTTTACCGGACGTTCGCGCGGCAGAGGGATGAAGAGGAAAAGCATCTCAATCGTATAATTCAGGTAAAGTAAAGTCAATAATCTCGCACAATTCTACAGTAATATACGCTACCAAAAGGCGTTACTGTTGCGTTGAGTTCTTCCATGTAAGTTACGCCATCAATCAGAAAACCATATAACCTTGTTACACGAAGAACGGAACACAGGAACATGTTAAACCGATACATCAGTTTTTCAACAATGCTTGAGCAAAGCAAAGAGGGTGCGTCCCATTTAAGAATAAATTCAGAAATTGTGTCTGCCTTTTAGGAAGAGTGGGAGAAGGAGCTGGAGAAGCTGGCCAGTCGGTTCGACTCTGAGATGCGTTTGAAGAAGCGAAAGATATCGACCGACGAGCACAAAGCGCTGACCGTTCGCCACCAGAGGGAGAGAGACGACCTGGAGAAGAACATGACGCTCAAGAGGGACAAGAAGCGCGAGGTGGCCACTCGCAAGCTGCTGGAGGAGGAGCGCGCCGCCACCGCCGCCCTGGTGGAGAAGCACAGCAGCGAGATGCTCAACCTCATCAACGAGAAGAAAACTGAATTCATGAGGGTATAAAATTGCCCCGAATTGTAAAATCAAATTCAATAAATAGTTTACTTACAGTGTAACTAGGATATATACTGCAGATGAATGTGACAAGATTTTGATGAGGCGGATACGACAGAAGGCCCCTTCCATAAAAAATAATTGAGATAAAGACTTGTCAATAAAATGATCAAAGCCTCTATATAGAGCATTAATTGATTTCCTTTGTAAAATTGGTTCAGACAAATAACTACTACGACCAAGACGATTACGAAGAGGAGGAGATGGTACCGTATCCGTCACAGGCACCGCCACCTGCACCACCTCTTCACGCTAAGATAGAAATCTACAACGACCCGCTGGTATTCGCTGACTTGGACCAGGTGGCCATTAACGTAAGTGTTTCATGTAGCGACTTAGGTGAGAACCCGAGTAAAACAATGTAACTATGTTACAATGAGTAATATTAATTGAAAAGAAATTAAATAAGAAGTAAAGAAATGACAACATTTCACATATTGTTCATCCGCCAGCGAAGCATGTTATGTTCTAGTTTTTCTATTCGAGCATTTTACAACTTAATTAAAAATATTAAGATCGCATGTAATTGTTAATGTAAAACCTGGATACATATTTATTTCTTCAGGTTGCCCAAGAAGACCAGAAAACATTCACAGACTTGGTCCGCATGTTGGTGGGACGATGTTGCTATTCCGATGTGGAGAAAGCCCGGTGAGTCGCAAATCCTCAGCAACTTCGCGTAATACAATAATTTTGCTTAAAACAATAGTGAAACCTCGATGTGCTCTTCTTTCAACTTTGGCAGAACCATCTTTCGGTGGATAACCGTGAAGAATCTAAACACGATGCAGTTTGACGAGAATGTGACGGCCGACACGCCCATGGGTCTGCTACGTGGAATCAAATACGGAACCGAGAGTTACCACGTCCTCTTCAAACGTTTGTGCAGGTAAAATCTAATTTGTAATCCTGCAGGTTTCTTGCCAGTGTGCCTGTCAAAAGAATGAGTTTCCTCAAACACCTAAATAGTGAAATATTTTGGGACACTAATTTAAGGACGACTAAAGGGTCCAGCAGCAACTCAGGAATCATATTTGAAATTAGAAATGCATTTTCTATCCTTGATGATTTTTATATAGTATGCCGTTTAACTAACCAATTTATTCATTCTCCTTGTCAGCTACGTGGGTCTACATTGTGTGGTCATCAAGGGCTACTCGAAGAGCGCCGGTTATCAGCCGGGAGTAAAATTCGAAGACAACCGCTTCCGCAACTCTTGGAACGCAGTGTACGTGGCCGGCGCCTGGCGATTCGTGCAGTGTAACTGGGGAGCCCGACATCTGGTTAACGCCAAGGAGGCACCCAAGACCGGCGGCGGCGCCCACGGCCACCGTTCGACCGCCGCCGCCTCCTCCTCGGCCACACCCGGCGGCCGGCACAAATCGGACAGCCTGCGCTACGAGTACGACGATCACTACTTCCTGACTGACCCGCGCGAGTTCATTTACGAGTTCTTCCCGCTGCAGCCCGAATGGCAGCTGCTGCGCAATCCGATTGCGCTCACCGAATTCGAAGAGCTACCATTCGTACGCTCGCTCTTCTTCCGGTACGGCCTCTACTTCCCGCCGGGCGACGAGCGTACGCGTAGCACCATGCGTACGGACAGCACCGGCGCCGTCACCGTGCGCATCGGCATGCCGGCCACTATGGCGCCCACCCTCATCTTCCACTACAACCTCAAGTTCTACGACAGCGAGGTCGACTCGTACGAGGGAGTCAGCGTCAAACGCTTCGTGATGCAGTCGGTGACCGGCAACGTGGCCGCCTTCCGGGTGCACGCACCCTGCAGTGGCACACTGCTGCTGGACGTGTTCGCCAACGCGGTGACACCGCGCGAGTACCTCACCGGCGAACCCATGAAGTTCAAGAGCGTGTGCAAGTTTAAGGTGGTGTGTGCCGACCTGCAGACGGTCATGGTGCCGCTACCCGACTGCGCCAGCGGTGAGTGGGGTCCGATGAAGGCCACCCGGCTGTTCGGCCTGGTGCCCATCACGCAGCAGGACGCGCTCATCTTCTCCGGCCGCGAGCTGGAGGTGCAGTTCCGCATGTCGCGACCGCTCACCGACTTCATGGCCACCCTGCACAAGAACGGAGTGGAAGAGAAGCGGCTCAACAAGTACGTGTCGCACACGGTGGTCGGCGACGTAGTCACCTTCCGCGTCACCTTTCCCGAGGAGGGCCAATATGGCATGGACATTTACACGCGAGACGTAGCGCAGAAGGTGCCCGAGGCTGGCGAGAAGCAGCTGCTCACTCACTGCTGCAAGTATTTGATCAACTCGTCCAAACGCAATTAGCTCACTTGGTTGTCCAGGAGACAGTGATCTTGGTCGATCCAACGCGCACAAGAGAAATTCCTTCCTCAACAGAAATTGTGGGAATCACGGATCGTGGTAATTGTCAAATCCGAAATTAAGGATTTTCCCCCAGTTGGGTGTACCTCACGACTCGTCAATCAACTACGCTACCAAGTCACGGATAGTGCTGGACGTAATGATCCAAAACCCGGACGCAACCCTCTGAATTGCCATTATATCCCGTCGACGGGCGCAGCAAATAAGTGAAATTTATATCAAGGTTTGGTCCGGTGGTTCGAACCCACGCCTCCATTTTGAGGCCACCTGAATGAAGGAATGGAACTTTTCACAAGCTGCCATTTTACAATTTCCGAGCCATTTTTACCAATCCTGACTTTTCCACAAATAGTGCTGGAGTCACTTTCTCGACTAGGACAAGGATGATGACAAATCAAACCAGCCACGAGTTCACTAACGCCAAGACGCTGTTCCAGTGCCTCGCTAAAAAGAAGACGCAACAGCCGTGTTACGAGTAAGACGTCACGGCTAGATATTTTTGCCCTTAAGCATCAAGAAACGTCTCACTCAAATGTCTTTGGCAAGCAAAAATTAGACACTCCTGAATGTCAATGCTATAGTATTTATTCTCATTTCTCAAATCCGTTTCCTATATTCCATGATACACTAATACTGTCGAATGTCAAAAATATTTAGTCAGCGCGACTTGGTTAAAATAGTGCCGATTCAATCGTTCGAGGAATGAAAGTCGAACAAGTCGCGCCACAAAAAGAAAATTAAAATCAAAACAGAAGTACCGGTGATATAGTTTACCAGTTAACCGGCAGTCCAAAACAATCATAATTCTTTTGCTACTGACCAAGTATTTATTTTTAAAGGATAATAATATGTAAATATATATGAGAAGGATGAGATTATATGTTCAACTAGAAGTTAATGTGGTCATTTTTGGGGAAACATTTTTTTAAGAGTTTACAGGACGTAGAATAAGTCACACATGAAATTTTTGAATACTGCTTAGAATGTTAGAGAAAGGCCTATAAATGAAACGTCACAACGCATCACTGGGCCTTGCCATTGAAACATCCCCATCATACCTAAATTGGGCCATTTCCAGGAATACTCTCTCATTCATCCGGTTTTTACAGGTAGTGGTTAGTTTAAACGAGATCTGTAAGATATTGACTTATCTTTTTATATCTCAAGCCCTCGTTGTAGGCTAACGGTGACTTATTATAATGCCTTAATAATTAATTCAGAAATTAACAAAATAATAAATGAGCAGGAAGCTCGATTAGCTCACCGAAGAGGTGTAATCGCAGATGGACATTGTTTCCCTACAGAAGAAAGGTTTATGGTGATCCTAGAAATAGAACAAAAAGTTACTCATTTCTGAAGTCATGACTAACTTCGACATACACTGCACCCAGGTTGTTGCTTACCTGAAATTATAAATATGTTCTGCGCTTCACACCTTAAAAAATTCGCCTAACTGTTGATTAAAAAGAAAAATTTTAAACTTAAATGACCAGATTCGATCATTGTGTAGCAACAATTAAACATTGTTAACAAATTGTATACTTATTTTATTCTATATTGTTATTTTTTCATGACATTTCGTAAAGGCATAAATACAGTACATGATGTACTGATGCAATAATTTAGATTTCAATTACTCGAAGATTGACTTGTTCACAAAATTTTTAAAAAATCACTGAGAAACGTCGGTTTAAAGATAGTTTGAAAGCCAATATAACAATTCAACTAAACATTGGCCCTTGCGGTAAGTAAAGAAATTCCCATTAGAATCGAGTTCACTTTTTTTTTAATTAAAAAAGGTTTCACTTCCATTATTACACTATTTTCACTTGTACATTCATAGCCTATAGTATCAGCTTTCAACAACATACACCGTACGGCACAACTTGAGCTACTTTGTCAAGATACACACAGCACTAAAAAAGATGATTTGCCCACTATGTATAGAACATATTTAACAACAGAAAAAAGGAGAAGACAGATTCGTAGAAGAACATGCACTTTTTCGGGGAGTCATCACCACCCAAACCCTGCTAATCTTAAAACATCGTACGAATTTAAATTCGTACAGTATTGATCGAAATCCAAAGAAATATCGAACAACGCGAGCATCGAAAGATTAAAAAAAAACACTGGTGGCGGACATCAATCATATCACTCGATGTCCGGTAGGCGGCGACAATTGGGACTTTCGATTGCTTTTCTGACTGAACAGTTCCTTCTAGGAAAAAGGATCAGTGCACGAGGAAACTGTGTTGATCTTCCAAATCTACCGCCGGTCGCGGTACCTTCGGTCGGAGCGGGCTGGGTGGGCAGTGCGCCTTAGGAAATCGTCTACGCTCCGCTCGTACTGAAATTCGAGCAAACAAAGAGGAAAAGCGTTAGCTAACACAGACCGCCCGACGTAATTATTCCATTACCACACGATTATTACTAATTTTTCCCCTGAACGTTTTAATGAAATGAAATTGTTTAAAACGCTGTAGTGGTGCTAGCGTGTGTGCACTGTGCTCACGACAAACACAAATACAACGAAACAAACAGTAAGACAAGACTAACAAAATTATCTTAAATATAAATAATATTTAGCAAACTGATATTGTACACGCTTGCATGTGCCCATAGCAGTGCCGAAGGCACTACTTTATGGGAGGCACATCTTCATCCCAGGATGAAATGATCGAGAGACGGCACAGATTCACACCGGGGCCAGTCGCAACACAAAACGGCACTTCAATCTGGTCTATGGCTGACGTTCGTTGAAACCAATCCACAATTAATTGAATCAAATTCGATTGAGTTTTCACGAATCTTGGTCGAGATAACAGCGTCATAATATATTACCGGGCATGGAATTAATACTAATTGGTAAGTGTAACTAATAACTACTTGTGTAGCTAATAAGTCAGTTAAGTCATCGGAAAAAAGTAATTGAAATTCGTCGTAAACATAAAAAGTTAACGTACTGCGCGTTTGTCGGGGCGATTGGCACGCGGAGCGCCGAAATCGGGGTGGGGCGGTCGGCCATAAAAGGGCTGGGGCTCCAGCTGCGGGTAGGGAGGCTACAAAAGAAAAATCGTGTGAAGCTACCTGAAGGAAAGAAAAACAGTGCACAACAATACGAACTCATTCCCAACAACCAATCTACCATCGAAGTAAAAAAAAAATAATCCCAAAAAATCCAAGAAGAATGCCGATCTCCGTTGAGGCATCGTTGGGCGTCCAAGAAGCAAAGCTAATCAATCAGATGCCAATATATATTTGCTGCAGTTAGCGACAAATATCCGAAAGGTTTGTTATTTCCCACATTCCTATGAACCGAACAGATTAAAAAAAATTGACTAAAATTCTTACTTGCCATCACAGGTTAACCGAACATTAATATTTATATTTTTACAAATTATATTGATACTTTGCGTAAAACATTAAAACGAGGGTGTAAGTGCTAGATGGGCAGGCTGCAGTCAAAAATTGATAAATCTACTGTTCGGAGGAGTACCGCAACGGAACGGACATTACCAGCATGCATTTTACTCATACTTCTTCTTTGGATCGAGCGTACAACTTACCGGCGGTCCGTAAGGCATAGGTGGTACAGGAGGCCGACTGTGAAAGTCTCTCATGTAGTCGGGATAGTTCTGGCGAATTGAACCAAAACATGAATTTATGCTCTGCATACAGAATGTACTCCCAAGTAATGAACACATTTTAACAAATCGTTCGCAAAGTTTCTTTCTTGCGCGATTCAGTCATGCTTAAAATTATCCACAGATGAGTAAAAAATTGATGAACCAACCAGACGGAGCGAAATCAAATATCAGTAAAGCGAAAAGAAAACGCCAAACGAATAGGCGGCTGGTCTAACTAATAACGGGGGAAAAGATAACTAATAAGCAACTGGTCTTACCCCATTCATCATGGAATCACGTCTCATGCTGAAACGGTTCATGGGTGATCTTTGGCCAAATCAGAACATCCGAGAAATAATCGCAAAAATGAAAAAAAAAAATGCATGTTACGATCAGTCAGTTCCGGGAAATGTCATCTGAAACAGTGACTAATCAAAGAGAAAATAGTACCTGTACCTGTCGTGGCGATTGTCTTTGTAAGCACCTAGTTAGTAAAACAGAAAGTCGGATAATTAATGACAATTCCTCGTAACTTACATGTACTCGTAGCTCAGAGTTGTCGACATTAAAAAACATAGTTTTTGTTTAGTAGATATGAAGTGAAATGGAAACAGCTATAAATTGTTGTTTAATAACAATTCACGTTTAATCAATATCAAAATTTGGATTTTCATATTTACCATTTTTAAAATTTAAGACAGGATATTAACAAAAAACAAAATATTTCAATGGTAATTGAAATTCTTGTTCCCACATTATGATTTGAACAGTTACGTGTAATCTTTCAAGAAAATGATTCCACTCTGAATTAACACCATCTGTTTAAAACTGTCAAGGTTCAAAAGTTCGTCCAAAACAATTCACTTAGTTTCGCTTCACAACAGTCGACAAACCTAGAGCCACATAAAATATCAAAATCAAAGATAGCGAAACAATTTGGAACAATGTGAGGTTTTGACGTGAATGAAAGACCTTCGTAGTAGTCGCCACGGCCCCGCTTAGCCCGGGGGCTGTAGTCGTCATCGTCTCGATGGTGGCTTCGTCTCCTACAACAACACCAACACAAATTAGAACACACACTCTGCACAAAAAAGACGAACACTGACCCAAATCATTAATTATTAAAACTAGAGTGACCTCTACACACAGAGGTCAGGCGGGACAATGATGGTGTAAACTATTTAACGGAATACTAGTGTGTGCAGAACAGACACTACATTAAGAAATTTCTTAAAGTTTATTAAGTGCCTCCTGACCTTTCCCCGCCAAATTTCCTAAACTCTCGACTGAGCATGTTAACAAACCTTGAGTGCCACACATAGGAATCAATCGTTTTTGATTTTTAAAATGTTTCAAATAGTAAATGAGTTAAAATTTTACCAATGTGCGCCTAAACTGGGTGAAATCAAGGTTTAATAATTTAACAATTTTTTTGATTGCCCCTAATTTATTTTTTAACGCTCCAAGATATAAGGTGACACGATCATTCTGAATATGATTTAAGGAGCCTGATTGAAAGAGGTTGAAGATCTGGTACTGTGCCGTTCTGAAATGATAAAAGTTGACCGGACAACGTGAAAGGGCCTATGAACACAGTATATAAAATTAACTGAATTACAGTTTAAAAAAGCCCAATAAATATGTATAACTAGAAAGAGATTCAAGAAACCTACCCATTTTGTCGGCTGTTTGTGTGTGTGTGCACATAGTTGCTATGATGTGAGCAAAATTAGCACATCGGGGTCGTAGGTATTTTTTCGATTGCGTAACACGACCCCAACAACCCCACGGAACACGCGATGCCAAACTCTCAGGCCACAGTGTGGGCGCGCGCACATGGCGCCACAAAACAAGTCCCCAGAGAGAACGAGAGGGGGAGCACCGTGGGTGCCCACCCGCCCTTCTCCCAGCAAGTCTTTATCAAAACCAACTTGACCAGATAAATATACGAGTCCACAAAGAATGGTTTGACCATCGACGGGCGAAGTCGTGTGTGTGTGTGGGGGGGGGGGGGAAGAAGACGGGGGACCATTTTTTCTCTCTCACTCGAGCTCTCCCTCTCACACTCACAGAAATTGTTCATTTGGTAAAACCTGGTGAGACACACCGAAGAAAGTCCAAGGGAGAGAACGGGACGACGAAACACCGAAGGGTATCCTATTCGAGACACTTATTTTTCAAAATAGTCCCCTAAAAGCCAGTCCGCTCCTCTCACACTGAATCAACATCACCACCAGAAAACATCGTCCAGAGCGAGAACGTCCATATAAACACACGTCGACCACACCGCCGGTTCCGCCGTGCGATCCGGCATACGTTCCGGCATCTAGCAAAAATCCGGGCACACGGAACGGGGTGGTCGCGGGTGTGGAGGTGTGACCGAATGCTCGCTCTCTCCTTATCGGGGGGGATTTTTTCGCACACGATTCGTAGTAGGCGCACCACGGATTTTATGACGGGTCCAAAATTGAATGAATAGCACAATTTTGAGGAAAAATTTCATTTTCCCCACTCTTAAGATTCAACGTTCACTATTTCTCTTTCAAGTGACCGCACAACTGGATGGTGGCGATCGCGATGGCAGCAAAATTGGCTGCGACCACAACGGAAATTGGCAGAAGTCCCTGAATTGGCAGTAGTCCCTGATTGGTGATTTTAAAATGGTCGGCGGCTTCTGCATATCGGCGGCAGTGGCAGTAACCACAGTGGTGTTGACGCGGTAATACTGACTGTGGTCGCACAGATAGCTGGGCACGGTCGCCTGATGACTATAGAAACGAATTCAAATCACCGCAACATTTAAGTGTGAATGAAGTGGGAGAAGGGGTCAATTGGCAAGAGGGTTGGGAGCGTCGGTAAGATTGACCTGACTGTGCAGTAAATTGGGGGAATGTTGGCAAAGGGAACAGTCGGTGACCACCGAATCTAAAATCCATTACTAGACACTTTTCATATATATTCCAGATTATTGAATTATATTTCACCACACCATGAAACGAGTAAATTTTTAAAGCTGCAAACGCCCAACTTTAAATATGGTGTTTGCAAATTTTTTAAACCCCAATGCCCAGAGGGATTTCAGGTCTGTGAATCAGCGAGTGTTATAATAAGCCAACTTGGAATTTGTTATACGAAAACTTTAAATGATTAGGCGTACTCCTCAGAAATAGCTTGTCTGTTAGGAAATATGTTAGTACCAGAATTATCTACCTAACTTTCTCTCCTAATGACTGTAAATACCTTACCGGCGTATTCTAAAGCTGGAAGCGATCGGTTGCCCGGCTTTGAACGTATTTTGTCGCCGTACAAATTTTGGTCGTCAGCTCACAATAACAAGATATTGGCATAACGTATTCTTTCCAAATCTTAAGTCGCCAAAAAAAAAACTAATTCCTAATCAATATACTAACAATTTAAAAAAAAATCTATTCTGATCATCTAAAACATTATCTTCTTTAGGAAATTGAGATCAAGTTTGTTTGAGAATATATGGCTATGGTGGCTCTACATGCAGACTTAAAATGTTACGCAGAAAGTTATAATTTGGTATCGCCCAGAAAACCCCCAACCTGCATTTCCAAACCGGTACTGTAAGCCCGACCTACTAGGTAATAATCTGTCAACTGTAAATTGTGTTAAAAGGGCAACCGATAGAAATCAAACGACGCTCAACGAATGTTTGCACCAAAGTGAACGGAGCTGCTGCTTCGGCAATTAATTAAATGATCAGAACGAACGATCCATGGCAGTTTTGAATTAAAAAGAAACCAGACATGGTTTCATCACGATGAATCAGTGAATCATTTCATCAGTTTGCCACTATTTAGTTCCTGATCCAGCGTTGCCCTTGATTGAACTTCTTGACGATTTATTTTTACATATGATACCTGACGTCATCATAAAATAACCTTTCATTATTTTTGTCAGCATTATCAAATGATCAAACGCAAGCCACGAAACAGCAGCGCCTCTCACTATCTTCATACTTGTTTGCACCTCGAGCGATCCAGTCGACACAGAAAAATCATGATTGGGCTCGGTCACCGCCCTCTCAAATTTGATTGGCAGTTTCGGTCACTAACCGATCAACGCTCAACCAATCAAAAATCGAAGGGCATTTGACAGACCCGCCTACGATTTGACCGCTTATCGAGGATACTGCCTGTCCCTATAGGGAAACGAGAAAGTTTTTTCTCATCACACGACTAGCTATTTCCCCCAGACGACGCTCGGCCACCAAACAGATAGAGCGACGATCAGCCGCCGCCTGCCCGACACAAGCTAGTCTCTCGAAGGGGGAAGAGTGGTAAACGAGTGAAGAGATTGAGATTCCAGATGTCAGCTAACCTCGCGGACGACGAATCCCGGTGGTTACTTCCTCCGCCCCCACCGCCGCCCTGCGGATGGTGTCGGTGTCGAGAGTGGTAGTCGCGATCGCCACGGTGGTCTCCCCGGTGGTTGCGCACTCCACGCCGGCGATCGTCGTAAGCACCAGCCCGGTCTCCACCGCCACCACCACGGTCACCGCCGATGCCACCGCCTCCACTGGCATGGTGTGGGCGTCCGCGGCTGCTGCGCTTTGACTTGTGCACTACCTTGTCGATGTCCACGTTTTCGTCGACGGGAAACAGGCGGCACAGCTCCTCGGCCACCTTGGGCTCGATCTCCTAAGAACGGTCAAAATTGAGTGTGCATAAATCGAAGTAAATGATATTTTCTACGTGGTGACTTCCACATCTGTGTGTAACTATTTTGTTCTACATATATATTTACCTGCCCGTCCCGCCCGATCTTTACCGGTTTACCGTCATTCCAGGGATTGTACAGGTGTTGAGTCTTTGGGAACGGTAGGTCCCGCCTAAAATATGCCACAGAACAAAAATAATTTTACTATTTGAATTTTCGACAGTGAATAACTAATTTAATGAGACAAACTATTTCCGATCCCAATCACCTGCAAATCCAATCCAGCTGGAACACTCCACCGAGGGCTCGAGCGCTTAGTCCTGGCGGAAGAACCCAAGGAATGGGTTGAGTGCTTCGCATGGACTCGCCACCGAGACGGGCAAAACCTATCGGCAATCGCAATTACGAAAAACACAATTATAAACAAATAATGCAAGACTATTTATTGCAAGAATCAATTCAAACATTTTTGTAACAATTACAAAAAATTGTGAATACAGACACAGAATCGAAAGGTGCAATATCTTTTCGTACTGATCAAGATATTTCTAGCAATATGAACGAATTTGACAAACTTACCTTGAAATTTTCCACTCTCCTTGACAGAAAATATGAGAAACACATTCCTAGATTCCTAAAACAAAGCAACCAAATGTAAGAATCTTTTAGCAATATTCCACATTGAGCCTACTAAGTGACTTGTGATATAAAGCGTATCTACCTTGAAATATTGATTAAGCTTGGCTTCGTTTTGGGGCGGGGTGGACCACACCCCCTTGGCCTTGGACAGGGCCACGTTCTCGTGGTTGTTGCTCTTGATGAGGAAGAAGCGACAGTCGCGGAACAGGTAGCGGAGCTTGGCCGCGTAGTCTTTGCGACTGATGGACGAGGACACCTTCGATCCACGCTTGGGGCTTCCTGAAAGCAATGGATTAAAAATCATCAGAGAAGATCTCTTGCAATTGGGGAGGGGGCAGGAGACACTGGGAATTCAGAGCAACATGCATTCGAACTCAAAGATTGGCGCCGACAAGATTCAGAATAATTCAGTTTCCCGATTTCTGCATTTAAACAAATATGGAACATCAATTTTTCGACGTCTGCGTGAAATATTTAAAATATGACAATAATCATAAAAGGTATGTTCCCTTTTTTATTTTTACAAAAGGAACACATTTGGTGCAAACACAGGACGGCTAGTTCATATGTGCAAGCTGTTCGTAGAGCAGGGGAGGGGCCATTTGGACTCATCTTCCTACGTTAAGGTCACGTTACCCAAATAAACCAATCACAGCTTGGAGAAGATAAATGCTATAAATGAGCCCCCAGCAATTTCGTCTGCTATCGAGCAACTTGCTTTGCAAGAACTTGCCAATGAGAGCGGGCATTATGAAACGGCAACATTAACAATGCATGGTGGCAAAGGTGCAAAAGGTGTTTTTCATGGAGCCAGGCACTAGCTTCAACGCTGATCGCCGGCAGGAAAGCGAGATAACATACTTTCTCCACTTCGACTGCGTCGGTCGTAAACTATTGGCGAGATCTCGTGACGGCGCTTGCGGCGGTGTCGGCGGTTGGCCAAACTGCGATCGTTATCATCCATGTCTGGAATAAAGAAATAAGATTTTCACGCCATGACAACTACAAAAATTGTTCGTCGTCGAAATATTATATCTTGTCCTCCAATCTTCATGCATGTAACATGTTCGGAGACTTGATTACCACTAGGCAGACCAACAGTCAGACTCACCAGACATAGATGAAGAGGAGGCCGTGGACGTAGTGGTGAGCATCGACGATCCGTCACTGCCGGTGCTGGCCGACAGGTCGCTGGAGCTGGCCTCACTGCGAGTGTCATACTCTGCGGTGGTGTTGTCGCCGTCCCCTATCTCGTCCGACGTCACCATCATGTTGAGTCGCTCGCCTTCGGCCTCCTCCGAGGCGGCGACAGCGGCATCGACCACAGGATTTGGCTCTTTTGTGGCTATCACAGAAAGCAAGAACATTGTAGCATTATGAAATTCTCCATCGTTCAAATCTACATAGAATAGTTGAAATGTGCACCACCTAGCGACAAAAGCACACCACCAATAAGCACAAACACATTCTCACATTTATTTTCCTTGGCGTCACGGTTATCCTTATCGGCGGGTGTTTCCTTCTTGATGTCCTTTTTGACATCCTTCTTGACATCCTTCTTGGCATCTACCTTGGAGGCATTCTCGACACTCTTCTTGACAATCATTCGCTTGGCCGGAGTCACCTTGGCTTCCGGTTTGTCGGACTTTGCTTCCTTGGCATCCAGTGCCTTCTTGGTGGCGGCGGCGGTAGCTGCTGCCGTCTTAGGCGCCGCTGTAACTGTCAAGCAAATATGATAAAATATTTTTGGTCATGAGGCACATGTGACAACAGATACTATCAATAAAATTATCTCGGCACTTCACAATGGTAAATTGTCACTGATCAACAAACTCACCAGTCTTTTTCACAGGTGCCGCTTTTTTTTCGTCGGACTTAGCAGGTGTGGTCTTAGTAGTTGCGGCACCCGTCGCGGCAGTCGTAGCAGTTTTGCTGGCCCCGGTGGCTGGCGCTTTCTTCACCACTTTTGTTGTCTTGGCCTTTGAAAAATAAATTTATAAAAAATATTGTATTTCCGCATTTCATTTTAAAAAATCAGCTGAATTGTACAGTACCGGTACCTGCACAATTGGTTTCTTCTTTACTGCAGCTGCCGTCCCCGGCTTTCCGTTCTTGTCGCCGCCAGTAGTAACACCAGCGGGTTTAGCTAGGGCGCCTGCGGTCTTGGCGGCCAGCTTGGTGGCAGCAGGCTTAGCGCCCGGAGTCTTGCTTACGGCGGTCAATTTAGTTCCGGCACCGGTCTTTGAAGCAGCGGTGACAGTACCGCCACTCTTGCTGCTGGTTGTGGTTGCCACGCCGGTGGTCGTTTTCTTGACCTGCGCTCGGGTGGTTTTACCAGCTGCATTGGCCGTCCCCTTCGCTGCTGTCGCCTTGACGACCTTCTTGGCGTCGCTGGATGACGGTTTGGCAGCGTTGGCTGCCGGCCTCGGCTTAGTAGCTGTCGTGGACGGTTTGTTGTTGCTGACGACAGGTGGCGGAACCGGCAATGGTTTCTTGCCTATAGATTGTGCGAAGAACACAAGTGAGGCACGCCAATGTTTATGGGATCAACAACAACCGGAGGTAAAAAAAATCTACATAGTACGATGGCTGAACTAGCCAATTAGCATCTTTTTTCAAAATTCACAAATAATATATGTTTCTTTAAGATAAATTATACACCTTAATTTGCAGTGAATTGCAATCCTAAAAAACTTGATGCATGTGTATTCGAAACATTTGACACAGTCAACACGTTTTTTTCATTTCCTAGTCTCAATGAAACCACAACATAACATATCGGGTCGAACTGTACCTGTACCTTTCTTTTCATCATTCTTCAATTCGGCGTCCAAGTCATCAAAAACATCTTTGGCAGTCTCCAAGATCTCCTCTAAAATGTTCACCTCTCCTTCTCCTGTGAAACCAATGTTAACAAACGTTTAAACGAATTCAGTTTCTTATGACCATGAACCCCACATCAGGCACCATACGAGCCACGCAAATTTAGGCCAACAATTCAACACAAGCCTAGGTAACCCCATTGGTAGATAGCGTCACAGTGACTAAGGAAGATAGATCATTTTATTGAAGCTGCTCTTCTCAATCAGTCACCTCACCACTCTTAACCCAGCCAACTTCATCTCCCCAGCTAAACGACAGGAAAGAGGTCACTCAAGCTAGAAACAATCTTTGCAAAGAGCAATTACGCAAAATTCTATTTCTTCTCTAGAAGTGTTGCCGAATGGAACGCCCCACCCTTTACAGCTTAAAACCCGCAGACAGGCTGCCCAAAGCTTCATTAACATCCCCTTCCCCACGCCTACGGAAATCGCCATAATAGCATGGCGCGGTGATAATTAATCTAAGTGATCATTTATTTTTAATATAATGAACATATCAAGAACAGGATTGAATTCTGCGAAAATAAAATGAAACTATTAGCTGCTCACTTTTGATCGCCTAACTTGGAGTAACAATAAGATAAATAGGCAATATATATAAATACAATAGTACTACGACTTTCAGCGACAGTCATAGAAACTTTTACCTAGGCTAAATTTGCCAGACATCGTGAAGCAGTCTCAGTTTGGCCAGTCTGTACCTCAAAGTTTAACCATGTTTTCCTTAATATATAATCTAGTCATTTACGACCAGCTTTTTTTAGAGTTACAAATTTGACCGTTGGCAGAAGAGTTGAAAACAAGAAAGAATTACGTAACACAAATTTATCTTATCCTACTGATCCTGTCATGTAAATCAAAGACAATTCGATTGGAGAGCGTTAGATTTCGTTGTTACCCAAACGAAACTTTCACAGCAATACTAGACTAAGCAATCCAAAAGCTAGACGCACCCAAAACTCGATTGCATTCGAATAAAACACATCGGAAACGCCATTTTTGGAAAATAGCAAACACTGAAAAGTCTGCGAGCATCTCACCCTTGTAATCTCCACTTCCCTCACTCATTTTGATGCTAGACGGATTTATACTTTGCCGTGGATAGTCTCGCATCAACTGGATGCTTTGGTTTTCTTAATATTCTCTCATGAAATTATTTTGTGCATGAAACATTTCCGCATAAAATGCGTGAACAAAGGAAATACAGAAAAATGGCGACTGGCGAGTGGCGATCGACAAGACTGTGTGACGTCACGCGTATAATTTCCGATTTTGATCTGCAGATGGCAGCACAATCTCCCAATCGAAGCGCGCTGCTCAGGAATTTCATATACTATCCTAGTTACACTGGCCAAGCATCCTTAATCCAAGCATACTTGACAAGGTGCGTTGAGACATTGAACAGAATCGGCGCGTGCCGCTCGTCCGTGCTTCGACAAGAAAGCGCGAGGCGCTCTCGAATTACAATTCGGCCATCTAAAATGTGCTCATGATCTTCAATTGTGCTTGAGAGGGTGCGTTCAATATTTTAAAACAGTTGAGCGCTTGAAGATATCGTTTACGTTGGACACGATCTCAAAGGACCATTTCTCCAATATCAAGCACAATTGAAATCTCTCGAGCAACTTGAAGCATGCTTACTGTGTACCTTGGGTTTTAGCGTTTGGCGGGAAAATGAAAATTTTATTCGAGCAAAAAAGTGATCGTGAAATTTTGTGAATTTTGTGAAAAAAATTGTGAATTTGAAAACATATTTTTGTGAAGACACAAAGCTAAGCGGCATAATCCGAAAGGTACATGAATTATTGTGCAAGAAACAACTGGTATAATGGTACTTTTATGCGTGAGATCTCTCCTAAAACCACCGAGCAAGTAAAACAGCGAGTACAACTACTGAGCGAGTAAGTACTGCGCGAAGCGCGAATATTTAAACTATCTTTATTTACCATTAAAATGTAGCGATTTGCATGCTCATTAATTTTAATTTAATGCGATTGAAGGCTGAGAAATTATTTTCTCAACCTTACAAATAAATCTCACCCTGATTGCATTCTCAGTACAGTAAGTCACCTAAGTATATACGAACATTCAAGTTACGAACTTTCAAAGATGCTTTAAAAAATGTCATTGTAATTGCGGTTTAACTGAAAACCCATGCTCATTTTGTTGGGGCAATGCTGGAAAGTTATGATTACAGGTAACGTAGTCACACGGGTCAAGCATGCTTATTCCAAGCATGCTTAGCAAGGTGCGTTTATACATTAAACAGAATCGTCGCGTGCCGCTCGTCCGTGCTTTGACAAGAAATGATTTGGCGTTTTCGAAAAGCAATTCGCCCAACTCAATTGTGCTCAAGAATCTCAATTGTGCGAGAGAGGATGCGTTTTCTTTTAATAAGATTCGACCACATGATTTGTATCGCTCGCCATGAACACGATCTCGTGAAGAACAATTTGCCCCAATCTCATGTACAATTGAAATCTCTCAAGCATCTTGAAGCATGCTTACAGCGTGACTAGGATATAATTCCTTCAACTACCTCTGAGGTCGACGCAGCCATTTTTTAAAATCGCTGACCGTTTTTTAAGTTGACTTTTAGCGACCCGGTCAAGTCTTGTGCGAGACAAATTTCATTTCTAATTTTGACTGCACCAGTTTTCTTAATGTTTGTAAATCGTTCTCTGGACCAAGACAAATAGCGACGCGCAAGCGCAACATTTCATAACATTTTCTACTAATACCATGCAATATTTGCAGACAAGAAAAAAAGACTTGAGCCTCCAAACGTCATCCATATTTTGTGCCATTTTCTTCTCAATTTATTTCACAGTATATTACATATTGTGTCTAACAGATACGGTTGCATAAGTTGATGACTAATTGAAATGCTTCACTTACTAAAATTAATGTATATATGGCTCGATCATACATCGGCCATACTCTTTTTTTTAACACAACTCGGCATTATTGTCTCTCGCCAAAAAACAAAAATCCAAATTATGAGGTTGAGTGGAACACAAGAGACTTGGATTAAACCATGAGATAAAGTCGACATAATTTTACGTGTCGGGAATTAAAATTACGTGCCAACATTGTGAAAACATGAATGACAAATACAATGTACTCAAGATCACCAACTTGAGCGGTACAAATTCCTTGATTTCAAATAATCAACACTTTTTTAATTGATTCGTGCACCAGTTTAATAAATCAGTGAAGTGTGCGTCATTGTAATAAAAAATCAATAATTCGTCGACCTTGCCAAATAAATATTCTATAGTTGTTTTCGTTAATTTCAAAGTCAGTTATTTACAAAACGTAGATTTTTCTTGCTGGTCAATCAAAATAACTATTTCATGAAATCATAAATTACTTTATCTGATAGTTTAATCTTGTTTCAATAACATGGTTACAGGCTACATAAGAACTCACTAAGAAAAAGCATTTTTTGTACAAAAAGAAACGCGTTCAAAACGAATATCATGTTTATTACTTTTACAAATTCCAGACATTCTCCAGTTTTTTATTTTTTATTTTTTGAAAGTGCAATGATATTTGTTTTTCTACGACAATGAAAACTAACTGCTTGGGTCTAGGACCTTCTAACGATTTTAATGGTATGTGTGGTTAGAAGGTACACGTTCTTGTTGAAGGGGAATTTAGAAGGCCTATCCGGGAAAACAGTGCATTCGATGACAATGGATGAGGGCATGGGGGTTGAATTGGTTCAATATGGAAAGTGGGATACATGAAACGGACAAGAACTTGAGAAAACTTAAAACTTGTTTCTAGGTCCAAGGTGAATATCAAAATATCTCATTCATTTGTCAATAGGCAATGGAATGTGGTGTTTGTGTGTGTGTATGGAGTATTTTTTTGTTAAATTCAAGCATTGAGGTACAGTGCAAGATGGGGGGGGGGAGAAATGCCAAGAAATAATCGAATATAGCATTACATCAATAGTATATTGTGTTGATACACTTTTTATATACGGTGCAGTGCTGGAAAACCACAATTAAAACTGAACAATTCGATTCCAATTTGTCGTTGCTCGACATTTTTTTAAAAATAAACAGATGCCAGAAAAATTGACAACCTTTCACAGAGTAAGCGTTCCACTTTTGTATGGTGACCATTTATCCCAACAAATATTTGTTTCATCCAGCCGAAATGTTAAAATGAGATTTATTGCTGCACATTGTAGCCAGTATTTCAGCGCTCCTAATTTATTTCCAGGCGAGTTCTGCCAAATATATGTATTAGTTTTCGGGGACGAAGCAGTCAACGAATTGTTATCGAGGCCTCATCAATAATAGTCAAGCACCATTTTTATTAATCTATGTACACATGAAATTTGTGTGCGCAACAAATAAATAAATAAACAAGTTTGGGTTGTATGGACATGTTTGGGGGATTCAATTTATCTATAGTAGTCCTTGATTCTGTGTAGTATCGTGTAAAGAAACGAAATGCAAGTCTGGTGTTGGAAAATTGTCTCCGTCATTTCGGATGTGAATGACATTATTTGCGTCGAATTACACGTTACAAAAATAATTTTTTTCTTCTCAGTTTGAATTAATCAAATTTCTTTTATGGCACAGGTGCAAGGTATTTTAATAGACCCTTGTTTTTGGTGTGTTGGCAAAAAGAGAAAATATGCTAGCTCACCGCTCACTAATTAAAGCTTCTTTTTTATGTGTGTCCCCCCCTCCCAATACCATGTCCGAAAAAGGCCATGATAGTTATTCAAGACAATTAAAAGTGTGTCATTAAATGCAGATCGTGAAACTGGGTGGGACAAGTGCGAATTAATAAGCTTGGGGTTAGGAGGGTGTCATTTATGGTTGGTGAGGTATTTTCGACAATGATGAAGTGACAAGTCAACGAAAGGGATGATGATAACAATATCATGAGCACGTAAAATTGTTGCGAGAGAAGGTGGTGGTGGTGTTGAAGGGGAGGAGGGATGCACAGCAAAGTTATTGAAGGCGCGTTTATACAAAATTAATGAATTGCCTTTCGCAGAAATACGAAGAAAAGAAAAGAAGAGAGACAATTTCTACAGGGGATGATTTTTTTTAAACACAAGAGATCATATATCCGACAAAACAAGTGGACACATTTTTTTTCTTTGTAATATCTCGTTTAAAATATTTGTGTGTGCGTCCAAATATATGTACACGGCGGTATGTGTGGAGCAGTCCCAATTGCGGGACGCGCCCCACCAGAAACGCTGCCAACCCAATACATGCCCCTTATACTGTATATATAAATATTCGAATGTACGGCGGACACCTCTAGCGAAAAGTCGTACATGTCGTAAGACTCTCTCTCTTTCTCTCTCCCAAGTCTATATAGCAAATAAGGCTTACACCGTATCGGCTATTTTTATCTATTGGCGAACCAGGAAATATATTTCCACTATATATTTGTAATAGAAATGTGTTTAGCAGCAGCAGCAGCAGTTGGGATTTCTTCTTCCTCTTTTTCCCGGTTTGGAAAATGATGAAAAACAGTTATTCTGCTGGTGATGCCATATTTTGACACACACACACACACTCTCTCGTCACTTTGATATGTCGTGGTTATACAATCACACATTTAAATCAACCACTAACCGAGGATTAAGTATAATTATTGGGTATTATTATTATTGCACGTGTATCTTACAGAGACGACCCCTCGCGACGAATGATTAACGAATTGTGTGTGTGTTTGAGACAAGAAAAAAGATAAAGGAAAAAATATAGATGAGATAGAAAGAAGCGGGGGGATCAAATAAGATGGGGAGGGGGGAGACGCCAGTATATATTCAGCAGACAAGAAAAATAACATCGATACAGCAAAAATAAACAGTGCCTGTAAAACCAGTACATAGTTTGAATCGTTCTAAAGTTCTGTAGCGTTTGTTTTATCCATTGTTGTATATTTTCTCTTCTAAATTCGAGTATATGTGTTGATGTGGCAGATCTTTTACTTTTCTTCCTGCTATTTGTCTGGTCCTCCAATGACCTATCAGGAACTGACAGCGCCACTGAGGACGAGTGAGATTCATTCCGTTATTATTGAACAGATAAGAGTATATCGTGTCCTGAAAACCATCTTTGCATCTATCTGTTATTGCTAATTTGCGAGATAATTTCTATATTGGTGTGTGCCAAAAAAGTGAAATTCCGATATATTGCAGATGCCAAGAACGCATTCAAAACAGCATTCTAATCGCTGGAAAACGGCTCCCTTTTTTATTACGAATAGTGATTTCTGACCCCATGTTGGAACTACTCTCTCCATCCGTCTCGCCTACTTTATTGCTCATTTTTTATCACTCCTTATGCTCTGTGTTGAGATATTTTTCTAGGAAAGCTATTAACATTTTTATTTTTGGAAACCTAATTTCTGCACTGCTGGTCAAGATGATTTATTTCCTAGAAGACTGACTATTCCTCGAAATGGAATTATTTTTTCACTATTGTGCGTATACAACCGAGCGCGCAATTACTGTTTGTACATTTACCATCCCCCCATAAATTGGTATGCCTACCATTTTTATTGAAATACATATTGTAGCAATATTCTCTTCCAGTTGCTGTTCTATCTCGACTCACACTTGTGGCTATCGAATCGCTATGACTAAATTTCCTACGAGATTAATTTTGTATGAAAATTATGAAAATATAAAATAAAAAAGGCGAACAGAGGATACGAACACAGGATAGGGAGAAAGCAAATCGTTTTGAAATCGTGCGCGTAATTAAAAATGAACAATTCACAGAGTCACGAAGCAGTTAGCAATATTAATAGTATGGTACAGGCAAACGCGTCTCGTCAATTTGGGGTTTTCATAAATTGAGCTTCTACAAAGATCACAAATACAGATTATAGATATATTCATATTTATATACTGGCATATATTTATATATATAGAAATTTTAAATGAAAATTGTCAAAATATGTGTCTTCATCACAAATAACGGTGAAGAATATTCTGTGGTATCCGTTATACGTGGAATGACGCTCTCTCAAACCCTATCTAGTACCTTTCCTCTCTCTCTCTACCTGTCTTTATCGTCATCATCCCACTCACTAATAAGTGTTTTATTTATTTTTTTAAAGTTTTATTTCTGGAAACAACATTCTTTTTTAAACGAGGGGGCAAACTGCTATAAAAATTGTAAAAATCTGTGCATATATCTAGTAAATATACTCAAAGGGATTGATCAACCATTTACAGATATTGCCACCGCCTCTTCATTGCCCAGTCGTAACCCTGGTTCAACGGGGAAGAGAGGGAGGGTGTGTGTCTGATGATGCAAGGGTGACAATGAAGGGGGGTGTATTGATGGACACTCGGGTGCGTTATGTGCTTGGGCAGACGTTAGGGATATTTGGGATATTGGACTATATAAATGGAAGTGCGCACATAAGGTGAAGGATTATTTCCTTTTTTGTTCGTGTGTGTATGTGTGCTGGTAATGGTGATGAACAATTTGTTTTTGATTCAAATATAATTACAGTGGGGTTTCATCATTTTTTGTTTCGGTGGTGTACCACTCGTCTAATTAATATCATTTATTAATATATGTATATGTTATTCCTTCGGCAAACTTATGACATTATATAGCAATTTTAATTTTTTACTTCTCTGTCCTCGCACCAATGCAAGTGGAACCTGCCACCAACATAAACGGACGCAAAATTCCTCCTCTACCCCTCCACATCTCCAACCCCCCTTCCCCCAATGCCGCTCTGGTGGGTAGAGTAATTAAGGTATCGCTTTCTGGAACGATTACATGAATTCTATAAAATTATGACAACATGTTGGTGAGAAAATTGGGATTGGTTTTTCAACAGGGGATTGTTATTGGGATTCCTTCATGGAATTGTCTTTCGTGTACCGTAAAAGCTCGATTAGGTTACCTTAAAAGCAAATGAAAGAAATAGTAATACACAATCAGAATCAACGAGTAAGGAAATCCACATAACGTGTGACTAGAACATGTTTTCAAAATAAATAAATAAATAAGCACTTTCAGTATATAAATAATGGGAAAGTAGCGAGTAATACCATTTTAAGTAGTGAGGAATATGTCATTTCTCTTAAGTAACTTGGCCCGACATAACGACATTCCAGTAACGTAAATCCAGTTTCGTATACATAACTAGATGGTGGAAAATATCACAATAAAAAAATGAAACTAATACTGGGCAAATGTAAAATTCCAATTTGGTTTGGCCTCCACGAAGGTGTTCTGAGAACTAAAAAGGTCACGGAATTCGGATGTTACTTCATTAGGGCATGTAGCACTTATTTAAGAACGCCCTTAGCCCTTATAGTTTTCTGTTGAATTGCACATAATTAATGAGTAGCTTAACAATCTCAAAATTAAGTATCTGATTTTTGTTTACCGTACAAGAATATTTCAGGTGAATTTAAGTACAATTTAATCTGGGAACAATATTACGTGGTAATTGGGTACAGGATAAACTAGTACAACTTTCCGCGTCATCTTTATATTTCGAGTAGCAATTGTTCCCCTTAAACCTTGACAAACTCGTTCCAAAACTATCATAATAAAAATTCGTTCGTGGTATTGCCTCCAATTCCAACATACTTGATACACCCGTACACTATCGGGTAGCCAAATCTCATCTAAGAACATCCATAATAAAATTACATTTCCTGGTCTTGTAGCAAACCTGAAACGGTGGTGCTGTGACAAATATTGAAAACTGTTTTTAAAAGTACAAATTATACATATGGAGGGGGAGGGGATCTCCTTAGAGCTCGAATGAATTTCAAACCAGCAAATGTCGAGTCAGGAAAATAAATTTCATTGGTGTGTCATACACAGTCCTTTACTGTGAATTATATTTTGACGTAATTACGTAGGTTTATCTCTTCGGGATATAAATATTAAGATCGTGAGTTGTCGCGGAAATTATTGAAACTGCCATTTACAAATACCGAAAATCTGGTGACAGCTACACAGAGAAAATAAACAGCGTTATAGATGAAATTAAAAACATCGGACACTATATCATTATGCACATGACCTATATATACATCAATTTGTTTTTTTAAAAAATGGTTTTACTTACAATCGAAGTGAAATTACCCTGAAATATCCTTTAAGAGATGTTTGCGACTACATGTATAGATAAGAGTCTAGTGTGTAATTTTGGTGCTCTCTCTCTATGAGAAGGTATATTTTGCATAGCCCGTCAATATTTGGAATCACGAAATCAAATCGCGGGAGATGGGTGGGGGAAATTTGATACATGATAGCTGTTCCAAAAAAATTTGAGATGGCAAACTGTAGACGGTAGCAGTGAACAAAAAATATACCGGGAGAAATATAGAACAACTTTGTAAAAACAATTCCAACTGTGACATTCAAATTGCAATTTCTTCAGTGGTATCGAACATTTTCTGGTAACTGGAATGACAAGAGAGTAACATGGGAGTGCAAATAAACACGTTATACCGTTTTAAAAATATAATAATAACAAGTCTATAGTTTGAGGTCAGCGGGTTTCAAATTTTGATTTTTGACAACAAACTCCATTATAAATCCAAAATTCGCACAAAATCTATTTCGTGATTAAATGCGTGTGGAAATAAAATAACTGCCAATAAAACAACAGAGAACATATATTAATATAAATAAAATGAGATCATTCAAATGTGGAATGTTCTGTTTCTGTCATTTCTTTGCTGTTGCAAAGATAGAATAAATTCACATGAAATTCTGCAACACCTTCTTTGGTTTGATTTGATCGGTCGTCATGAGATAGTCCAGTTTCATGCGAAAATATTTCATCTGTTCAACCCCGCTTTCGCTGTTGGTATAAAGTGCAGCTTAGTCGTGACTAGATAAAAATAAATAAACAATATATATAAAATAAAAGTATGTTTGTTCGGCAGAGTTGACTAGAAAAGTACAATCAGCATTCTGTTTTCCGGAATCCCTGTTGAGAACTTAATTGGGTAAAACACAAGCGTTCGTCAAGGAATTTTCTAATGGGATAGCTGAGACACGAAACAATTGATATTGCAACCAATGAGCCCACAATCATAAAAGCAACTGTCAACATAGTTAAGAAAATGAATCAGTCATCTCCGGTTGCTGGCGTTTCATCTAATTGCGTCTAGTTCTTGCATTTTTCACTTTCTGAAAATCAGTGGCCATCTGCGATGAAACACTCTCTCCTCGGCCGGAACAATTGTTGACGCACCCCACGTCCACCGCGGGCGCGCTCATTTGTATCCGTCCAATCACGAGTCGAGCGCCGACGTCACAGGTGCCAGCCATCGGTCACCGGCCGACCAATAAACGACGTTTATTATTATTTGTAATTCTTATTAATTCCTCTTATTGTGGCGCGTTCCTCCGTAACCGGGGCGATGAAGCGTACGTTGCGGCTGTCAGTTGTCTCTGTCAATGATGGAGATCTGTTGGGAGAGCGAGTTGAGGGGTGATTGTGACGAGATCAGGGCCGTTTGAGGGGTGAATGGGGAAGGTAGTGGAAAAAGTTTCCCCCCGCTAACAACAACAAAAGGGGAGGGGCCCAGTTGAACCAACTCGAGAGCATCGAGATCAGCATATCGAGTTTTTGCGAGTGATGACGTCGACGTGCTGGAGAATGAGTTTGCGAGGCGTTCTTCTCACGGGGGAAGTGACGTGCGAGCTATATGACGACAGCGACGAAAAAACTTCAGAGGTTGGGGGGGAGGTGTTGAGTTTTCTGGTTGTGGCGGCGAGCGAGTGAGTGATATGGGAGCACAGAAAGAGGAGGAAAGGTGGGTCGGATGATCAGGGGATGGGATGGGGGGGATGTAATAATGGCGGCGAGGTGTGTCCTCGGAGTTACGAGTTCTTGGCGGAGTTTGGGTTTGTATTGCTGTTTGAAGTGGCGCTGGCGTGGCTGGCCGCGTTCTTCTTCTCCTCGTCTTGCCACTTGTCTTGGGATCGTCGTCTGGCGTTCATAAAAAAGTTGCCCACCGTCGACAGCTCCAGGCCAAGCTGCTGCGAGATGGTGATCTGCATCTCCTTCGACGGGCGTTTGGTCTCCTGTGACGGGGGAAAACAATCATGAATTAATAAGAATAATAACAAGAAATTAATAAGAAAATAATTACAAATAATAATTGCTAATATACCGTAATACATTATTGATTGGGCACTCCTTGTTATCTAAGAATTGTGTATGTTTTAAGCCACCTTAGGCTGAAAGTAAGGTAAGGTGAAGGAAAAAAGTGCTACTTCTTAATAATTCTTAACAAAAAGAAACATCTCCGGTTCCGAGGTCTTAGGTCAATCCTTAATCACCCTTATGGCATTGACAATACAACATTTATACAGTTTTTCAACTGTAGTGGTTGAGAGTCAGGAAGCACCGATGCGCCCCCTCTCGATAGCTTCTGTGGTGATATCTGGTAGATTTTGTACCTTAAATATAGCCTGGAGCGTACGCCGTTGCAAATCGGTAAACACCAAACGGGGTTTCTTGGGGGCAGGGGGCTGTTCGGGTGAAGTCTGTTGTTGTTGCTGATCCTCTTTCCGTTTGCAGGCTAAACAGAGAAAATGATAAAAGAAAAATAAATCAAAACGATTAAAATATGTTTCAAGAATTGCAAGAACAATCATTAAATATCACCAGCAAAAAATTCTTTGTTCACAGCAATAAACAATTGTTAGACAAGACTCGAATAGACCATCGAGAGGAGAACGAAACATTTATTTTGTTGAGACAACATTATTATCGTTTTGTTTTGTACGGAGAACCACACCTTACGTTAAAGGAAACTGTTATTTTTATTCAGAGTAGAATCACCGAGTACTTTTATTGTAGAATGTTATTAAAAATTAGCATTCTAAAATTGGTTGATATTCCTTCTTGTTTCAGTTAGATAGTTTCAAATCGCAGTAAATAAAATATTTAAATTAAAGTGCTTTGCTGCTGTTATCTAGCATTTCCCCGTGTACGACTGACAGTGTCTAATCGAGTTCGCCAAGAAACAAAATCTCATTATTCAATAATTGTTAGTTAATTAATCGGAGCACCCGATCGTCTCAACTTAATTACGATTCGCCGAACAAGTAGTTTCCCCAATGTCATTAGCATGTTCCTCGCGCGAGGAACCCAAAATACAGTACACCCGAAAAACGTCATATTCTCTTTAAGCATCGTTCTGTCTCTCTTTATGTCGTTTTTTCTCTCTGTCTCTCTCTCGCCCATCGCTAAAGAGTAAAAGAGAAGGGGCGAAAAGTTAACGTCTAGTTTACCTCGGAGCGTTCGCTCGCGTACCAGATAAATTATTTCATCGTCACCGTTGTAATATAGTTTCAATAAACGGGACTGGTGGTGGTGGTGGAAAGACGAAGAAAAAAAAATGTACCCAGATAACATCCAACGTAATAACGCGCTATATGCAATGTAGGTAATTGTCTCGATAATCCCGGAAAGCCCCGGTGCGGTGCGCCCAATCGACTACATCCACCATAATAAAAGCGGGGAAAACGGTTGCTGGTACGCCCCCGCCTCTCCCTCTATATATACATACGCGAATATAATGAAAATTCTCTACGGTAAAATTACGCCCAAGATTATACAGATCTGCCGTTGTGCGCGCACACGTTAGCGAGGGTAAAAATGTTTGTACTTCCGTAGATTTTCGCTAAAAATGGAAAGGGCGTCGCAGAACTATTACAGTGAGGGAACAGCCTGATTTGGGGGTTGGCCGGATTGGGATTTTCCAGGTTTAAAATCTGGTATAAATTTGAAATATTGTACTGATGTCCGAAATATGCATTGCCATGAACATGAAACAGATTTAGTTTTGAATGCCGAATTATTTGTCTATGAAGACCTAAATGGTCAACTAAAAAATGTACTCCATTTTACGAATAGATAATTAACAAGAGAATAAAATATTCAAGAAATTATTGACGATATATATGATCTCAATATTGCTTTGTTTCAATTATCTCAAAAAATTGAAGTTAATATGCAATGCATTCAAGCTGAAACACCTTTAAGAAATTTATTTGTGACTGTCAAAATGAAAACATAGTCAAACAAGTAACTTTCTATGACTTCGGTTTGAAGTATAGTTATCAGGAGTTTAAGGCATTAAACGAGGATTTCAGTTGGAAAATGATTAATGCGATTTTCTTCATATTTCAGATTAAAATCACCACATTAACCGTTAATCCCAATAAATAGTTCTCTTTGGAAAAATTGGCAATTTTCTTGCCTGGTAATCGTTCGAATCAAACTATATTACAAGTAGCTAGCAACTCTGAATGGTTGCAACTTTCATCCGTCCCTACTACTGCAAAATGTCATTACATAGCACGGGAAATCATAACTTCCAAGAGCGTTTCCAAGAAAGAAAAAACGGAACAACTGCGCATGCGTTGCACCCGGTATAAAGCTCCTCATGTGTTACATCGTAGCTGCGCCAGACAAAAAAGAAATCTGATTGCTGCGCCCCTGTAACAATGATTCCGAATCTTTTGTTCGGATCTGATCCCCCGCCCCTCCCATTCGTTACCAGATAACAAGAATATTCAAAAAATAGTAAACCAAAAAATAACATCAAAACAAAATTTCGTTGAGTTTCGTAAGCGACTCCGAGTGTATGTGCACAACGTTCGAAGAACACTGTAATTCAACTTGCTAATGACGTTTAAGTTACAAATGTAATTTCTGGCAAATATCCAATCATTTTTTTGCACCGTCTAGACTTCTAGAACAATGTCAAGTAAACAAGGTTCTATCTGAAAAGTCTATAAAAAAAAGAACAAGTCGTGATCAACACTGTGGTATTACCGAAAAATAATGTAATTTCGCGGCAGTTTTGGACTCAATTTATTTTGGAGAAATTAATGACCGTGCTGGATATTCACGATTTCCTAAATTTTTTCTCAAATGTAGAGATATCACCTTTCGGAAACCAGAATTTTAAAGCCGATTATTTATCCAAACTTTGTGGTTGGCCGTGCCAAGTTTGGTAAAGTATTCTGGCACTTTCATTATTTTGAGTTTCAGACAACTTCGTTTCTCGAACCTCCACCTCAAAAGACATGACGTCGCTAGACAGAAATCCGTGTCCAAAATGTCAAATACAAGAACAAATAACCTCTTCATTTTCCTGATATCTAAGCGGAAACAGTAGCTATTTAATTAGCCCAAGGTGTAATGGACATGCGCATGGAGCATGTCTACTGATTAAAGGGGTTGTGGGTTCGACCCCGCAAAATTCACCCATATAGAATTGGCCGAAAGTGACTGAGCGACTTTGAGGTGTGGCGTCACTGTGGCCAAGTACACAGTGACGCTGTCTATTGAGAGGTTAAGAATGAACTTTATTATTTGCGAAAGCTCTGGTAAAACTCGACACCGAACCAGTATGGAACCACCGCTCCGTCGCAGCGCACAAATAAAAATAAAGGGAACATGCAAAATCAAATGCCCCATGTAAGCCGAGTTCGTCGCCCAGCACGTAGGTAGGTAGATGGGAACTAGGCATCTGGACGGATACGATGCATCATAGGATTTGAAGCCGGAGCTCCCCCCTACAAATGCACCGAGACTCAGTAACTTTTCTGGCGCTGAGCTGTGAGGGCAAGCTCGAATAACGCAGCCGCCCGCCGCTTAGGTGTGTTTACGGCTGGCTCGGCGTCGGCACGCGACTTATTTTTGTTTGGTGAGGCCCGGTGTCGGCTAGTGACTAATGTTTGTGGGGTGAGGCCCATTTAAATGCATCGGCGGAAGGTGTTGGGTTAGGTTAGAGAATTAAATCGAGGAACTATTTTTTTAAAATTGGGGCTCAAACCTCGTCATCCCAAGCACAAAATGTGAGAGGGGAATTCAGGCCACACCCCTAGCATGGACTAATCCATTAACTGTTAAGATTTTGACATTCATTTCGTAAACCACAAAATATGTTAAGTGAGTAAAATGTCAAAATATTGTACCCAAATATGTACACAATATTTCTATCGCGTTCGAACGAAACAATTACTTTATTAAATGTAGAAGTTAATAAATATAGGAGAAAATGTGGGAGCAAACGTAGGAGCGAATGTAGGAGTAGGAGTAGGTTAAAACGTAAACAGATTGTATTACTGAGTTTAATTTTGCAATACAGAGCTCTGTATAGTTCTCGTCTGAATAGCTAATGTCTAAATCGATGACAGTAATATATATATATATGACAAACAGAAATGAAATCGCATTTGACATTCAATTACAGGTATTAATTGGTGCTCCCTTGTCCGTCGAACGACCGCAATACTTCAGCGCATGTAGTGAATGCCAACACTCATGCATTGCATTGTAGGTGACTATATCGTTACCCGAGAAGTTTCCCAAGAGGTTGAGACCCATTTGAATATGATTTTTCTTGTATCTCCCAATACAATTATCAGGAACCGGTTGAGCACAATATATTCGAAACGATCATTTTCATCCTGGATACTATTGATTCTTTGTTGAGTAATTTCTTTTTTTAGCACAGTTACAAAGCCCACAAAAATATGTATACATTTCTAGGTTACAAAGTTTGGATGCGGTCCTAAATTATAGACTGGTTTCGTTGGTGGAGCAAACTGGGGGGGGGGCTGTCGTTTTCAAAAGATGAAAAATATCTTCGGTCGGTGGTGCGAGCATCTCTTTTTAATTTCTCACCAGAGGTTGTGTAGAGAAAAAAAGGGAACGCCTGGCACACGTCAAAAACAGAAGCGCCCTTTTGCCGTGCCCGTACCCGAGACCCGGCAACACAGCAACCGGGCGTGTAGGCGAGACGGCAGCAGACAAGGCGGAGGAGAACTCCGGATCCGCTGTGCAGCCGAGTCGCGAGAGCGCTGGAGAAAGGCATGTGCGAACCGCCGCACCTGCTCGCCATCTTTATCATGAACACAGGCTCGTGACGAGTTAATTGCATTTTTCTTTGTCACTGCATTTGGCGGGGCATGAGGGGGTGAGGATGCTATTTGCTGGTGGTGCGTGTGGAGGGGGGGGGAGATGGGGGAATGTAAAAAGGAGAGAAGGGGGTTCAGGGGGTGGGGGGATACCACCGGATTTCGCCGGCGAATACACGCAAACGAGACAGAAGCATTGGCATCTGGGAAAGGGACAGCACCAAAAAAAAGTGTCATTTTCAGTGGCGGCTAGTGGCCTCTATTTTTGATGAATTGAGAAGGCGAGAAAATTAAACCGATATGCTCATTGGCAAACAACGCTCTTGAATGAGACCATGTTTTTAAAAAATAAATTTGTCCGATCGCTACGCGAGCCAGATGGTGTTAATAGGTCATCTCACCTGCCAGATTAGCTACGAAATAATTATATTAGACTCGTATTACTAAGATGATTGCCAGATGGCGTTCGAGCAGGACTGTGGCACACTGCGTTTGTTGGATGTCAAAAATATATTTTCTTTTGCGCTATCCGCTTTATCTTTCATTTGTTCATCTTTATTTTTCGTCGTCTAATGAGTTTTGGTGATGATGGCCTTCCATCGCCTCATATGACGGACCGTCAACGGTTGTTCTCCAGGCGTTTGGGTTTAGAGGGATAGGCATGTGGGTATAAATAAGTTTCTCTTGGTAGGGGAGGGGGATGCCATTTGAACTTATGAAGGTTATATTGGGAAAGTTTAGCGAAACGTTTTATTCTCATAGTCAATGTGAATCCTACATCAGACATAGAATATTATTAGGATTGTTCTTGTTTTTGGCGATGCACAATGGACTCTTAACATTTAGATTAGTGGCTTAGTCTTTCAGCATTTAGACATAATGTGCTATTTTAGTAAATGTCTTTTGACCTTGGGAGTTGGGACCAATACGTGGGTTGGCGTAATGTTACTAACGACTTATTCTGTTAGAAATTCCCATTTTAATCTGGCAACACTTACGGGATTGTTGAAGCTGTCTGAAGTTCTACTTTTTAAACAAGCCAGATGCAATACGATTGACCAATTGCTATACATGTAGTACATCCAATGTATTATTGTTGGATGCACCTAGAGTGTGGTCCGAGGGGTACCAAGAGGGGCACCAAGAGGGTCACAGAAACGCCTGTAGTGCAGAGACTTCAGTGATGTGGGGGGGGGGAGCGAAAATTATTTTTTAAATGAAACAGTCACATTTTTTTTACAGTAGTGGTTCTTACGTTGTTATTTCAACAGAGTTGGCCACCACATGGCACCACCCACACACACGCTTTCCGTAAAATCGAACACGCGAGACGTAACTTAAAAAAATTAAAACCGAATAGCAATGGCAATACGCGTCAAGTGCTTAATGACGCAGCAACCTTAACAAATAGAGAAAACACGGGACCAGGTCATGCCATAATAGCAAACACACGCACGTCGACGCACGAGCAAAGTGCAAACTAAAATCAAGAACTTGACTTCACTCCAAAGTTAATAATCACATCCGAGGTTTTTTCGGCTTCCTCTGAAGTGTCGAACGGTAGAGAAGTGTGCGTGTGTGTGTGTGTGTGAGAGAGAGAGGTTAAATTTATTTAAATTTCGCCGTGTTTCACTAATCAAATAGTCGCGGTGCAAAAAGATAAATAGCTATCCCTAGGAGAATCATTTTTTTAGAGTCTTGTTTTTCCCCCCTCCTCCCACTTCTTCTTCACTCTTTATCTTCGAGACGTTACCGCGATGCGATGCAGATAGTGTGGTGGGGGTTTGTGGGTGCTAGTTGGATGACTATGGGGGCGATACGTAGCGGGACTAGAGAGAAAAAAATCAGGAGAGAGAGAGAGAGAACATGTTCGGTAATAAGGTGGCGGAGATTGTTTATGCGCGATAAAAGAAACAGCAAACAAAAAGAATGTCGTATCGACTATGTACGTGCGCGACAGGCTCCTGTACCACTGGTGGTGGTGGTGGTGGTGGTGATGGAGGAGGAGGAAAGGAGGAGGTGGGGGTGAAAAAAATCTCGAACTCAGTCACACCGACTAACAAAGGATCAATGTTGCGGTTGTTAGCTTCGTTTAGTATGCGAAAACGGTAGTAGGCATGCGCTCGTAATTAAAATGCTGGTGGCGCGACGAACGCGCGCGAGCCGAGCAGCGGATATTCAGTATATATGTGTACGCGTGGATGGCGCAACCGAGATTGGCGACACTGCGCATCGGGGCTCCAGATTTCTGGCGGGATTCGGGAACCGTTCGGCAGCACTGGGAAAGAGAGCACCGGGTTGGGTTGTCTTGTGGGGGTGGGGGGAGGTGGTTGATAAATAATCGACAGACGCGCGAGTTCGCGAATGGCGCCTGCGACGTGAAACGGGAGGTGAGGAGGGACGTTAGAAAATATGAATCTTTAAAATTGCGGAATTATAATTTCCGTATGTCGAAGTTATGAAATGATGCGTACTATCGCTCAATGCGCAACAGCATACACCCTGATCTTAGGGTGTTCTGATTAAGGACTCTAAGACTTTAGATTCCCCGCACCGGCACCGGTCGAGCTTTTTCGTTTCAATGTCCATGATATCTCAAATTTAACTATTGTATAATTTAAAAAATGATAGTGAGTTTAATCTATTAAAGGTAATTTCGGCGGTGTTTTGTCGTGCAAATAGTTTTGCGCGTCGAATTATTGCGCCCAATATCGTGGGATCAATTCCCGGCCGAGGCCTCCAGTATTTCTCGGGCGAGATAAATTTCTACGAGCGTCTTTCTTCGAAATGGAAGGAAGTCCGTAGGACCCATGCGTGCGTTATATCAGGTACATATTAAAGATTCCCCTCTTAGGTCTCAGCTAAGCAAAGTTGGGTAAAATGACCAGATCACCCTCTGGGGGATTTGCTGTATAAGCCTTCTGAACAAATACTTGAACAAAATAAGAGATCATTTAATTTTAAATGAGTAAGCATTATGAATTAGTCAATTTTAATGATTACAGTAGTTTTGAAGGGTTGTAGTGCATTTCAGAGATTGAAGTGAATTTTAAGGATTGATTTATGAATAACAATCTGAGTGCCAATGCAAAACAGTTCTCGTGTGAGAGATAACACGCTGAACTGGTTTAATTGTTAATATTCATTAAATAGTTATTATTTGCAGCGTTCGTATGATAAGTATTAAACGTTCTCGTAATCGATTTGTAATGTCGCAAAATAAAATTTGAGTCGCAACAGCAATTTGTCCTTAAATTAAAAATTCCCCTCTATAATTTTAAGAATCGCACGAACTGGATAAAGAAATCTCTAAACTGTGTTACATTTGGCTCGAGGATACAGAAATCCACTCGCCTGGAAGCTGCGTAGAAAAATTTCTGTGGTGTTGGAAACGAAAGCAGTGTACGAGGGAAATACCGAATCGGGCCATTTTCGAGCCGTCGTAACGACCCCGGCATTAAAATGGTTTCCGTCTTTGAATGGAGCAACAATAAAAAATGCAAATGCCCAATCATTTCAGCTAGAATCATTAGTTAACGCAATTTAACGCTAGGCGGCTCAGTGGGAACATCGCCGCGATCGCGCTCGAAAAGTCTTCCATCGCGCGCACGTCCCTATGTGTATTTTCATTTTCGGCATCTCTATATACAGGTTACATGAGTAGCCGAGACCCCAGGTTCTAGATTTTTTGCGCCCGCTTTTCTGCAAGATTTATTTGTGGTGGGGAGAGGCGACGGAGGGGAAAAAATAAGAGCGCGCGTAAAAATCCAGAGGAATATTAGAGTCTTAAGAGAATAAAGGGACTAAAGAAACACGGGGGTATCGATTGAGAATGGGGGGATGGAAGTTGGGCGGCGCTAAGTCAAGTAGCACTATTTAGTAGATTACGCCTGATTTGGAGTAGTCTTCCTCCACCGTCTACGCGAATTAAGATTCATATTCAGACTTTGCGGTGAAGAAGAAATACGAACTTTTTGTGTTGTTTCAGACCCGAGATAAAAAAGTTGGTTAATGAAATTCCGGAATTTGTTCGCTGATTAACAGACCCGAAACGAAGATCGGTTTAGAGAGTTGAATTCTCCCGGTGAGGTAAAAATGATTCTTGTCTGTTTTACATTCAAAGATTGAAGTTTTCTTAAATGCGACCGATTTATGAACGCCGCCGTGCTTTGCGTTGCTGTCCCTTGTTTTATGGCAATCACTCAGAGCTTCGTGTGTCAGCAGGCACCGTGTTCGTGGGGCATAGCTGCCCCTAATAATAAGGCAATCACACACAACTTTAGAGCTCGTAGGTTTTGCCTGCTTTCACGGAAGAAGCTTCGTAATTTGTTGAAGTTTGTAGCTATTCGCGAGATGTTTTTAATTTTCATATTCCCCAATATTCATAGAGCCAATTCAAAATTTTTGAATAAACGAATAACATTTAATTAACTTTAAAAAAATGATAATATGACTAATTATTTCCTTAATGGTTGTTACGTTAGCAGCAAGTCTTCTTCAGTTTTTCAAGTTTAAATTATGTTCTTGTTTGGTGTACATCGTTTGGTCTTAAAGGAAACAAGCGGGTGAAGCCTAGCAATTGGAGGTGGGGTGGAAGTAAGGAGGCAATTCTTGAACAAAGGAACAGGAAGAAAAAAAACGCGAAAAGCAGATTTATTGTTTGCAGACGTTAGAATGGATACGAAAATAAAACGAACGGCTCATTTCGGACATGTTACTGAGCGCCATTATGTTAAGGACGACCACTTGACGTAATCGCCTCGATACTTGACGAAAGTGGGGAGAAAACATTTGTTGGCTGGCGGCGCAACGTCGACGAGCAGAGAGTGGAACGAGGAAAATGTATAAGCGATCGTACTGCGAGAATCGTAACGTAGAGTGGTGCCAAAGGCATTTTTTTCCCTACGACCCCATGTCAACATCACGTCATAAACATTCACAATTTATCATTGTGAGCTAAAAAAAAAATGAAGAATTTCTCTTAAAATTAACATACTTGTATTTAATTTCGATAAACTAATTCAATACATTGTACTGAAATTGTTACAACTACTTGCAGTGTTACGTTACCTAAAAATGTTAAGTGAAACAATTAATTAATTTTAGGAAATGGTAAAAGCTATTCTGTTGCAGAATTAATCAGATACATCTTCTCTAAATGTGGTGACAGTTATTAGTGTCCTCTGGTGGTATTTCAGATACTAGGTTGATTCGTTACAGCAACATCGGATCGATGATCCTAGAACTTTAAGATTTTTTTAGGATGTTGCCTATTAAGCACTACAAACTAAGTCAATATGTTGAACCTTGCGTAACAAGCAGCGCCAATTGTTAACGGTGTTCACCTGCCGAATGGCGTCACCTAATGACAAACGCATCACCTGTGACTAGTTTCCAGTATAAGATATCAATATATACAAGAAATAAATTCTAGATAGCGCTATTTTCAACCTTTGTCCCAGGACCAGTGCCTGCGATATTGGGTTCCAGTTGCAAGCAGCTTTGGAGTAATTTTACCAAACGGCTGTCAATTGCCCGATAGTTTCGCTGGACGGCCACCAGATGGTACCGTACATAGGTGTAACGTAAGTGCAAACTGCCAATATTTCTAACAGGGATACATGAGATAATCGGAGAGTGACATAAAAAATTAGACGGGGACGCTTACCAGGAATGCGTAAGTGGGTTAGGAACTAACGAATGAAGCTTGAGGAGTGCCTAATTTGTAAGTGGGGTATAGGGTTGGGTGGTGGGTGTAAATGAGTAGGAGTCTGTCACTGAAAAAAATGATGGCAGTTGGGTGAAGAGAGGGTAGGGTGTAATATGGGGGGGAGGAAAAATTGCGAATGCATGTGTGGAAGCCTCGCGTGTCAAGTGAACACTCTGCCGCCGAAATTAGCAGAAAGAATTTTAGCCACCATTTTTGCCCGCAAATTCGATTTCCCCCCATCGGTTACGGAATCTAATCCGATTTCAGTTTTCCGTTCGTCCCTCCGTCACTTCAACGTCTCGCAGCCTCTTTTTCGGGGCGGCGTTGGCGATGTAAACATCGGCAGACACGCACACTCGCATTCACACACACGCCACTGTAGCCACCTAATCTAAATTGCAAATGAATGATGAGAGACGAGTGGAGTCTCCCAACATAGAGAGAGAAGTGAGGGGGAGGTGGCGGGAGAAACAGAGATCGGGGCCATCGACGGTGGCAGCAGTATGGCGAGGATTTCTCATCCGAGGGTCGCACGGGTTTTCTGTCCAGGGCGACAAATGCGTCGTGTATGTACATCGTCGATTATCGAAACATTGTAAAAATAGGTTTTCGTAGTTTCTGTTAGGATTTCTTATTGAAATCAAAGTGATTGTCAGGTTGAATCTTTGGGACATTGGTGGATTAAAGAACAAACTCCCACTCCAAGAGACGAGCTAGTAATCTTGCCTAATCATTTTTTGTTTTTGTTTCCAATCAACTCTAGTCAACCGCACTACAGGCGTTACATCCCTCTCATGGTACCTAGGCACTGTGCGAGGGGGAACGACCAGTACACCGGGAATCGAATCTGGGACCGCCGAAACCACTCAGTCGCTAAACCAACTGGGCTACGATCATAACTAAACGACGTTCAGAACTAGACGGAGATATTTAACGTGCAGGAACGGATCCAACTCGAACTTGTCTCTGGGTTGTCGGAGACGATGCTAAATATTAAAAAATATTCTGTGACATAATTTCTGAACGATCTTCTCTTTGTTCAATTATAATTTTTTATGGTCCACCTCAACGTTCAAGTATTTCCAAAACAATTAATCCCCCCTCCCTCTTGTAATTTTGCGAAAGCGGATGGGGGCTCAGTCTTCTCTTTTGCCCAGGGTTCAACGTTCAACTATGAAGGCCCCCCCTGGCGGCGGCAGCAGCCGGCGAGATAGTCGTGCACCAGGGAGAGCGAGAGCGAGAGAGACGATCAGCGCATCCGCAGATCTAGATAGCGATCGTGTCGAAGGCCAGTGTCGAATTTCTGCCCTCCCCTTAAGCGAGAGTGATAAAGGGCGAAGAGGCGGTGGTTGTAGTAGTGGGCGGACGGGGAGGTGGGAGATGGGTGGAGGGGTGGAGACGTTGGGAACGTCATTCCACTTTAAGTGGAGATCTGCGATTCGTTACCTGCGGTCAGCAATGGCTTACCAGGCGTCTACATCAAAGTCTGAACGCTGCGAAACACACGAAATCTACATAATGTGTTGAACAACGAAACAATTTTCTACCCTGTATCTATAAGAAATATAATTCGTCAAAACAGAAATCAATTTAGTTCTAAAAAAAAAATGTAGACGTAAATCAATCGCATTGCAATTCCTTTTTAACGTCTTCAGAATTAATTACTTTATAATTTTGATAATGCACATGTTAATTAATGACGAAGTATTTAACTATAACTATCTGAAATTAAATTAACGCATCGACGTTTTTCTGCAGGTGCAAGAAATAGTATCTATTAATTTGATTTAACAATTACGCTACGTTATAAATAAAAAACACCTAACCGAAAGTTTCACGGATAAATTAAATTGATAACGCAGGCCGGATATATGGAAATGAATAGGCTGTAAGTCGGAAATAGGTTAGTTTCATGCTGGTGACTGGGGATCTACAACGCGACACCGTTTCAAGAAAAATTATTGTTGGCATTCCCAATTGTCAAACAACTCCACAGGCAAACTTCGGCGCCAGTTGGAAAAATCTGAGCCAGGCTCTAGGTAATAGATCCCAAACGTATAACGAGGAAAATCCATCCCCCTCACCACCACCGCCACCCCCTTCATCCGTTCTGCACGAACAACAACAAAAAAATGAAATCTTGTAGAAAAAAGTATTCTTTCAAATGCTCGAGCCAAGTTGCTAACTGGCTGAGGCACACGGAGCAAGATTATAGGGCAGAGGCAGAGCAAAAGAAATGAAAAGCACTGATCGACGTTCGCGGTCAAGTCAGTCAAACGGCAGGAAATATACTCTGTACACTAATGTCGACTAAAAATAAATACATGTGTATGGAATTAGTCAGACCGAAGCTGTTTCGAACACTCAACATAGAAGCGCATATTTTGTTTCAAATACGTATATTTGTAATTTCTTCCCCCCAGTTCACATGTGGTTTGAGGTTTCTTGTATCTTAGTTAGATCTTGAATTTTTATCAAGTAAACATTGCAAGACTTATTATTTACATGAAAATGCAATTTAGATAGGATTTTTCATTAAGTATATTTTGGTTTCATGTTTTAGTTTCTTCCATTTATTAAAGAAATGTTTATTCATTTGTTTTACAGCCAATTTGTTTTTTTTAAACGAATTGGCAAACAAAGTAAAACGTCTTAACTTTGTCTACATAAGATTTGGTTTGGCATTTGGCTTCTGGTTCTACTAATACTAGTTAGCATATTTTGTTTGCTATATACACAATTTGAACTTTAACTAAGTTAATAAGTTTTTTCCTTCGACAATATTGTGACAACCCTAACGTTTCTCTAACAAGAACGCCTTAGTCTTGTACCTAAGGTAGGCTTTGAACGCATATACGATTGAAACCCGTACGTGTAGTTCTACACTGACATCAACAGAAAAATAGTAAAAAAAAAATAAAAATATATATATCTTATCCGCTCTAGAGAGAGAGTGAGAGAGAGAGAGAGACGAAACTATTTTACCGGGAACTGCAGAAAAATATACAGGAGGAGGCGGTGGGGCAAAAATGCAAAAGAGGATGATAACCGATCAATCCTCACACCGACGAAATATATATTCACGGGATTTTCTCGGAAAAGGAGTGGAGGACAGATAACGACTCAAACAAGTTGCAAGGGTTATTTCTCTTCCCGTGTGACGTAACGCCTCAATATATACTCGTGTCTGTATATATATAGCTGAGACCATCTGCGCAATACCGAGAGTCTACGAAAGTTTGGCGAAAAGTTCTTTACCATATCTTACTCTAAAATTCGTACAACGACGGGACTGAAATACCGTTAGAGATGCAAAAAATAAAAATAATAAACTATCCTCATGAAAAACACCTTTGCGCTACCTGTAATTCGATTGCATTAATTTGATTATTACTTAATTATTACTGTTTGATTTAAGTTAATTACTACTGTTTGAGTTACGGTTCCAAAATATTATATAACCTTACGGTAATCTAACGTGATGACGCCACTACCGCTTCGTCATCGTTCGTGTCGAATGACGTACTCTGGTTGCTGTTAGTTTTATGCTTGTGGAGGCCATTTTGAATGGGTTACTAGGCCAGATTACGCCAATAATAGTTGAGATCAATTGCTAAAGTATTTTGACCACACATCTTAATGATTTTTGAACTTTTAAGCCGAGTTGGCGGCACCAAGCTATAACGTCGGAATTCAATAAACGTCCGCTGATGATCGTTTCTGCCAAAAAACGAAGGATGCCCTGTTATTGCAGAATTATCGAGTCCATTCGAAGCCGTCCTAATCACCGAGAGTGAAGGGGGTTCTACAATTTGGGGGGAGGAGTTGGGTTGAGATAGGATGGGATGACCGGACAACAGCAGTATAAAATGGTCGAAGGGATTTGTAAGTAGCGCACTACGCCATCCATTCGTGTCTCCTTGAGACCCCAATATCCCCACTTATATTTTGCCGAAATGACAAAGGTTGCTACTTTGCTTCATTATTTTATCGGTAGGTGGCTCTAAATGCTTCAACGAGAGATTCTGTGTGATAATAACGCCAGCTGGAAATAATATCATCCTGTGAAGCAGAAGTTGATCATGTTTACGCGGCAGAATCAACATCGAGTTGCTGATCCCTTTCGAGAAATGGAAATTAGCGAAAGTGTTATTACAGTAGTGAACCAGTTACTGTTTTTGGTTAAATATTGGAATATCCTTTTCAATATTTGCTAATTTGATTGATACACTTTTTGATCGATTTAGTTGATGGTCACTGCAATTTCTTGACTCGTTTTCCTTGAAGTGAAAGGGGTCTCATGACCACTCGCAATATACATGTACGCACACCAGATCGTGTGCCCGCTTGGCCGCGAAGCAAAGAGCGTCGAAGAGAAACCCCGGCGCGCCACACAGCGAAGTAAACAAATATTTTCCGATTCATTAGTGTCGAATTGCGCGGTTCGGTTTCGCTCTCTCTCTCTCTATCGCCTCCCCACCTCCACCCTCTCCCTCCCTTTCCCCTACCCCCCTCTACCACCAATCTCGCCGCCGTCGTCGACTTGGCCGTCGTCGTCATTTGCCCGACCGTTTACCGAGATTCTTAAAGAGGCAATCCAGCGGATTGTGAAGAAAAGTGCGCCTAACCGTAGGCCATTTGTCTCCGACGCTATTGGCTTACAGTCCCCCTCCTCTACTTCGCTTCATGAGACCTCCGTGCACATTTTCATCGTACTTGGGGGAAGGCGAGTTAGGATTCATGCTCAAGATATGGCTTTCATAAAAATTCAGAGCCGGTCTCCTGAGGATATTTATAACATGACCAACGCCAATGTGTGGCACGACCTCTCCATATATTTGATTCTGATGTTCCTCCACTGTACCCAGAAACCGACAACATTTCTTGAGGATGCTTACATCTCAAAATGCCACCTAAATTGATAAGAAATACTCAGTAAACCTTTTACGGCTGATCCATTCGTAAAGATGAGTTCGCAGCTACCTGTAGAATTATGAAAAAAGTGTTTTGGTTTAATTTACTCTAAATCCAAATCTACCGCAAATAATTGAGCAAGAAATTGAACTTTTTTCAGCTATCAAGTGTATGTGTATTTATTGGGTGCCCTGGGACATGCGCAGGACGATCCTAGAAGAGTTAGCAAATCCTGTCGCAACATTTGTCCCATAGGACAAAAGCGATATGTGGGCTCTATGGTAGTTGGATGGTCATATCAGCAGAAACGTTCAAACGTTCAAAACGTATTCTGATTTGATGGATTCCATTGATTAGTACTGGGTACAGTGTTTCCGCCAAAACGGTGCGCTCTTCCCTAACGCCGGTGGCCGTTTTCGGTGACCGCTCGTTATCTCAACTGCGTGAACCCGCATTGATGTGGCCAGGAAAAACACTTAAAATGTTGACAAAATGCTGGGCAAACAATTAAATTTCTCGAAGAACTTGAAAAGTTACTCACGGAGTTGCTACGCTGTCAAAATATCTTAAAGGTCGGCAAATATTTTTAATGGGCCCAGATTGAAAATCTTTGGACGTACAATATAATTTAAAAAATTTCGAACAGATTTCGAACATTTTCATCCATTCTCTTCAACTGTACCAGGTTGATGTTCGTTTAAAATGTCTACCGAATATATAAATGTTAACATTCTGTCATTTAAAAAAATAATAAAAATGTTGTTATTACATTTTCAATACAAATATAGAATCTATAGTTCAAAGTTTCGCCGGTGGAGGCGTGATTCACGTTTGTTGAACTTCTGAGACGTGCAGATACTGTCATTCATTTCGGATAATAACGGCAAAAAGACAATCATAACTGAGACTCGTCTGCATGGCTTCATGTTGGTTTTATATTATAAAGGACAATAGCATATTGCATATTCAGAGAAACACTCAAAGGAAATGGCCTCTTAAAAGATGGTCGACGATTCTTAAGTCCCGCGCGGGCATCAAAATCTAATTATTAACCAGAAGAATCGTCAAAAATCGTGAAATAGAAAAGAAAATCTCGCTCATAACCGCGAAGATTATCTAATTTTATCGGTGGACAATGCGATATTTCAAGCTGTTTTCGAGAGCCGAGCGTACGCCAAACGTCGGACATAAAAATCTGATGTGCCTGTTCGAATGGAGTGAAGGAGGAGCATACGTCGTCTAGGCATAACCGATTCGTGTAATCGAATCAGCATCAAATTATGCGCGATATTACCTCTCTGAAAATAGATTCTCACTGCTTTGAGGAGCGCGTGTGTTCGCTATTGCCAGTTCGCGGAATAGGATCGCATCATTCTGAGAACTCTAATGCGTCATATCCGGGCATGGGACTGTCAGTGATTGCGTGTTTATAAGGGGCAGCCGACCTGAAATGTGGCTACACTTTAAGAGTCAATCGACCACACAATTCGTAATTCCAACAATAGCCGGGTCGAGGGGGCTAAGGCGCCGGACTCAAGGGTCGATCATTCTGCGTTGTGGTCCCGAATGTGGGCGTGGGTTCAAATCCCACGTCTGACAAAAGTTTGTTATTTTATTTTCTATAACTGTAGGCGTTTCTGCACTCCTCTTGGTGCTTAGGCACTGTGCACACAAATTTATAATTATTTTGCCATGACATCCCGTCGTTTCGGTTGATGCCCATTGCTGCTTCGTTTCCAATTTTCCAATCCCTTTATGATAATGGGTATAGATTACTTCAATCGTGCATTACTCTTTACTAATCTTTAATCAAGATTTGTTGTTGCTTTGCACTTCAAATTAAATATTAAGGACGTTGTTTTAAGGACAATGAAAGCTAGGTAGATATAGCAGCTTCGACCAACGCTCCATTTCTCTTCTACATTCCAAATGAATGTGTGGCGATTCAAAAGCGAAATACCTCATTTAAATAAATATACAGAAAATGTTAAGAAAAAACAGCAATATGTTTCAGTGGCTTATTTTATTAACACTTTCAGGATCTAGCAATTATGAGGGTTGGATGTCTGAGCCTATCGGTCTTAGGAGGGGATTTTGCTCAAGTATTGAGCATCAATCAGACGCCACGGCGAATTCGATCCTGCCCCCAGAACGTCATTGCCACCGCCACCTCCATAGTTCCGGCTCTTTACGAGAGAGACAATTCATTTGGCAGATCCACTACGAATAAAATTTTTGTTTCCCTCCGACGATACCTCTCACCCTTTACTCTATACGTTCCTCGACTCAGGTGAACACATGCGAACACTTATTCTGATAGTTCCTCCTTTAATGCCCACCACCACCACCACCTCAGATGGAATCCCCTTCCTAATTCGTGTGCCCTTCATCCCGAACCCCATCCACTCCACCACCACATTTGTCTCACCCACACTTCATAACAGCGATCATCGCACTCTTGGTGCGACGCATCCCCTAAAATCTAAACCCTATACTCAAGTTTTTAGAAACTGTTCAAAGTTTTGTGCCCAAACTGAACCCATTTTGAAGAGTAGGAAAGAAGCAAAATCAGTTTGATTATCGTTTTCTGCTAATGCGTACATTTCTGCTATGTACATTTCTGTTCATCCGTGGTATTCAAAATCTGGAGAAACAAAACTTGTTTTCGAAACTAAGCAAAACTTTTGGCGCACCTCATTAAAGAAATTCCTGCAACCCCCTTCTCGATAAATGTGCTCACCACAGGTAGGCCACCGCTGTCTCGTATGCTGGCATCAGCAGAAACCGAAGTGTATTTGCAGCAGTAGCAGCAAAAGCGGGCGCACGGTTAAGACAATCAAATCTATTTTCTCTTAAAGAACAGGAAATGAACAAATTCGATTAAACTGCGTGCGGGGCGGCGGCGGTGACGGCGGCGGCGGTTGCTCGATGGGAAATATTTTGGAGAATTCGGGAGGATCTCGTGCCAAATGGAAATGAAATTGGTTCCCAGTTCCCAAAGGGATCCCCGTATCCGAGGGTTTCGCCCTGTCTCTCTCTTTCTATCTCCCGCTCTCTCGTTCTGTGTGTAGCTCCATGACATATTTACCGGCGAATTGCGGGTCTCTCACTACACTACATGTGGTTTATTTGGATAAAACTATTACACCGTCTCCTCGATTTTGAAAGGCAGCGAAAATAAGTTGGTTTTTAAAAACGATTTATGCTCTTGCGACGAGAACGATTTCGATATCGGCACCATCAGTTGTACCATGTATATATAAAATATGTCTTTTTTAAATATAGGAATTATTAAAATCTGCATTCGCCATTCCAAAAGTTTGAATGAAACCCATTTATGGGAGAAATAATTTGTTTTATGAAGAAAAATAAATGGAAACCACAAGAACTTCGCATATTGCCTAAGCACCATGAGAGGTACAGAACTACTAACTACAGTTGACTACAGTTGATTGGAACAAAAAAAAAAAACTGAAGTAATATTAAGACCTAGAATTTGAAAAAATCGAATCAGATAACGAGATGGAGGAATTAATTTATTCGGTCATGATATTATCATAACAAGGCGGCGTTGTCTGAGTTCAAAGTGAAGAGTTCCGTTTTGTAAATATTCAATATCATATTCATTTTATATATCTACACATATGTGTGTGTATATATATTTTACGTTTTATTTGTGAAAATTGATTACAAGAACCGCGAAATATTTTATGGCATTCAGATAAATGAGGAAGGGCTCTTGTAAGTCAGGGAGTTGCTATTGAACCCTGTTGGTGCTGGTAGGTGTTAGTGGCACCTCGGGCCAACTTTGGGAAATCCCCCTCCCCTCCCCTGCAGAAGATAGGCAAGGGTGGTGAGGAGGGAAGGATGAGCTGATTCCCCCCTCCCCTCCATCCCCCCTCGTTATTCGCTTGGGTTCGCTGGAAGTTAAAAGCGCGCTCTCGCGAGTGACGTGGGAACCAAAACGTCGGGCGCAGCTGCCGGAGTTGCTTGTGCCGTCGCCGTCGTACGTTGACTGTGCTCTGCTGCGAGAATGATAGTGGCTGGGGCGAATCGGGGAAATGAGAGCGAGAGATAGAGAGAAAGGGAGGGAAAGCCGAAGGCGCCAGGATGCCGACCGGGGACTCCGGTAGGACCGACGGCAGGTACTCGGGGGTCGCGGGAGCTCGTGCGGACCATCATTAGTGGAGGCACGGACGTGGGCCGTGTAGGGCAGGGGTGGTGAGTGGCCGATGGAAATGAGTTGAGGGTTAAAGGGATGTTCGAGCTGTGGCCCGGAGCTGCCAACGCGAGCACTCCTAAATATTGTTCCGTCTTAGTTTTTCATTTTTCTTCTCAACTTCAATCAGGCAACACCTTTTCAAAGTTCCAAGGGTTATCTGGTAATCGGCGTTTAAAGAAAAAATTGCTCAGTGAATTCTTTGTTATTCGATAAGTTGACATCAACATGAAGGTTAAAATAACATTTTAAGATGTTCTAGAAATAATCTTGAACGAGCTGCCCGATTTGTGTAATAAAGAAAACACAACGATTACGAAAACGATACTTCTTACAGGAAGGTGAATCTTGTTTTGAAAGTAGCATTTCAAGTTATTCCTGGAATCTTGAAAGTGATGCCCGATTTGTATAATAAAGAAAACAGTTCAATACGAAAATGATATTATACTTCTTACAGGTTGGCAAAACTTGATTTGAAAGTGAAGCCGGAGTGAAGCCTGTAAAAATAATAATTCAATTTTCATAGATTGAAAGCAACAGATATCGGATCCCCGTGTACATCTATGGAAGTGTATTTATTATTTTTACAACAATCATTTATCTCTTTTTCAGACTTGAATGAAATTTTCTAAAAAATATATATTATGTGATTCTAAGTTCACTCATTTGTGAAGAGAATAGGTCCATAGCATAGGTCAATACGACCCGTCGTGGCGCAGTTGGTTTATGACGGACTGTTGTTCGGCGGTCCCGGGTTCGATTCCCGGCGCGGGC
>JAQGBY010000174.1:0-57945 GCA_034698785.1 Mycogona germanica | reverse complement strand
CTGCCGTAAACTTAGGTTTATTGACGATCTCGTTACCGACTTTAATTGCAGTCCTAGCAATCCCTTACATCTGATTATTTATTTTACTGATTTAATATTGCTTGTTTATGTTACGATTACAATTTTTTCAAGGATACATAATCTCTTAACTGAACTACTACGTTGCAGTTTTCTATTTTATAATATCTTTGGACTGCTGCAATTTTTATATACTATTTTTGAATAAAGATTTTTCCATTACTTGATTGTGTATTTTGTTTGGCACCGGCTACTTTTGAAAATATGAATGTCCGTGAGCCATATAGTTTTTCCGCAGATCTTATGTTTTTTTTCTAGCTGAATTATCTCTCTAAATTTGATTGTTAATCATAGACTTCTCATGTATTGTTATACAGATTATCAGTAGCAATGCCCAAATATAACTAATATGAAACGTGATGCCCTTACAACTTTGCTATTTGAACAAAAGCATAATTCCTACAAACTATCACAAACACACGAATAATATGGACTTTTTAAAAACGGAACTCACTTTTAATCGAGACAGTACAATAAATAATGTCGCCAAAAATACAAGGGAAAATGCTACGATGTTTTAACAATGAATAATCGCTTACACCATTGCGTTTTGGCATGAGAAATTAAAGTTTTGACTATCGATATTTAGTTGACAGTAAATGCAGAGAGTAATAACGGGTGTCAATATTTCTTCTATTCAGTGAAATTGTCAAAATAGATTCTTCGGTTAATGTGATGATCGACAAAAACAATTGCACAATTATTTTGCGGTGCAACGATGAATACGAGTTGAGAATTATTTTATCTGAACTAAGCTTTCTAAAACAGGCACCATATCTAGCCTTTTGGGGGTCATATGCATTGAACTCGAAAATACATGCCCATCCAAAAGTCTACATTTCTAACTTGCGACAACTTGTAGAAGAAAAACTAAGATCTCACTCACTCACCGCAGTTTATATAAAGTATCATATTTAAATATAAAACGGGTAAATACTATATACATATAAAACCTATATACACACTCAAGAGTTCAAAGGATATTAACTATATTCATTCGAAATTCAATGGCAAGATCAGACATTGAAATCCGCATTTAATTTTACAGCCTCAATATGTACTCTATTCTTTTACACGTATGCATTCGACAAATTCCTCATATTAAACTCTGGAACTGACTAGTAATGAAGTAGCTGGAGAACTAAAAGTTGCCCTTTCAGAATGGAACTTTTGAATATGTCAAGCGATGGTGCATGGAATGAGAAATGAACATCATCGCTTAGCCCTCCTGGTTGCTTATTTTAATTACTCTTGCTGCTCCGACACGTTTTGAGTTATTGTAATGGAAATTTAATTTAGAAACCACGAACACAAAACAATTTTCCAACTGCATTCTGTTCTGAGTTACAAAGGCGGCACAATGTCGATTTTGCCAGCATATTTTTGCACAATGCAATAAAAACTTGTTTCTTTTCAACGTATGTATGATTTGCTGTGCCGCTTTGCCGGACGTATCATCTGCGAAGTCTGGTGTCTGAATCAAAAAGACTACAATGCATTTATGATACTCTGTAGCATTTTCTTACATATTAATGTTATTTTGGCAGATATTCGATAAAAGTGTGGGCTCACTCGTTCTATGTGTTTGTGCACTACTAGACGAGACCCCGAGTCTATAATCGAATCTGGGGCAGTTACATGTTAAGTTCTTCAACGAACTGGGCTACGATGGAACGTCGAACTGATGTGTCGGTTCTGGGTTCGAAGCTTGTCCACATCAGGCCGTTTCGCCACGGACGCAAGACGACAGAGCCGAAGTCATAATGAAAGATCATTTCACAAATTTGTGCAATTTCAAATTTGATTTTACAATGAGCCGCAATTGCTCACTGAACAGTATGCCAAAACCGAAGGCGACCCTTGACGTTCTGTATCAAGTAACTCGATCGATCCAAAATATTTCGGATCAATGGATCGTTTACCAAGATCGAACAAAAGACTGGTTCCGAGTATGCCTGTACATTTGCACTTTTGTACACGCAGCTAGCGTTATCCACGCATATTTTCTGCCGCTGGGTTAAACTCTAAACTTGGTTAGGATAGCAACAAGCAACACCGGTGCCGAACAGAATCAATGAGCTCCAACAAATCTAAATGAGGGCTTCCGAGCTTTATAGTTTCATCTGGTTTTTGCGACATATTTTTCAGGTATGCCTTTCAGATCTATCGTGGATCTTCCCGCATTTCAAATGAGTTTTTTGTTTTGATTCTAATTATCTTACCTAATAGGCAGGAAATTATTTTAAGGTTAACACAATTTTGAAATTTAACACTAAAACGTTTCAATTTAAACTGACCCTTCGTCGTACAATTCACGGACACGACCATAAAAATCCCTGAATTTTTTTAATCGTGGCCCTACCCATATTTAGCATATTGGATCTCGTCCTGCCGTAAACTGGCGTGCAGTCTACATCGGTACACGCGTTTTTCGAACACTCCTGACACATTCGTATCGAGTCTTGTGACCGATGCAGGGCAATTGAATCCCGATCGAGGTGGAGGCCCGACTAGTCATTCGGTTGGGTTTCAAAGTCCTCAAATAGTCGAGTGAACGAATAACTAGAAGCACCCCCATCCAAATTCCTACTGTCAATGGAGATTGCCGCCTGTGTGCCTACAATGCCACATTTTTCTTCTCGCCGCTGCAACGTCACTGAGCCGAGATGCAGGGGCATTCAGTAGCTGACCTCCCGCCAACTCTCCTCGGGCCCCTGCCCATGGTTGCTGTCGTCTGTTTCCGCGAACGATGGTGGCGGTGGCAGCACCACCACTGACGCCGACGGTAGGCCTTTGCTGTCGCCGCAGTCATCGTTAGGCGGCGCCAGCGCCGCGCGCACAGAGTCTAACACGTCCAACAAGTTCTTGGCATCCACGGCGAGCACGTGACCAGCGGACAACAATCCCTTGCGGTACTCTGATTCTACTGTCGTGTTACCGTGGCGCTGGGCTAGCTTCATTGCTTCCACCAGCGACCCCATGTCCTTGCTCAAAACCTTGTGGGCCATTTCAATCTGCGAGCGAACCAAAAAGATAAAAAATTTAATGTGCGAACTAACAATAGCTGAATTCCTCTTGATGGGCATGGACTGCTGTGCGATAGTCACTAACCTCTCGATGAGTCTCTGGCGGAAGCGTCACCACCAGGTCATCAACACTGCCCAAGAGGCCTCGTAATTCTATTCCCACAGTCTGTAACAAAAATGGGGGAAGATCACATAGGATAAAAAATTATTAAAAAATTATTTTTAACGAGACAGGGCAGAATAATTGATGAATGTGAAGTATACCTTGACAAGTTCGAGGTAGTCAACAAATTTGGACATTTGGACTCCTTTTGAAAGTTGCATGACTGCCCTAACAACATTCGTCGTGCATTCGTATACTCGATCGTTGGTTCGATCGAGATCCGGTATTCCGCTCTCGTCCACCAACTTCTAAGGATAGTAGTTAAAAAGAAGGCAAATAGGTTACACATACAAAATTAAAATTGTGATCAGACTATCTTGTTGGAAGAATGACACCTCCGTGGAAGTGCGGGTGCTCGGTGGTCTCTCAGAGTTTGGGAGCCACGACCACCATCACGATGGGTGCGTGACAGATCACGGTATATATTAATGTAATTTATAAGACAGAAGGTTACGTTAGTGCGGATATTTCCATTTAATCGCTATAAGCGATAGGAGTTGCCAGTAATCTGGAAGGAGCCAAAAGGAAAACACAACTTCATTCGACTATGTGTAACTGATTTACCTTTGGAACGTTTGCGTTTGGATTACACAAGACTTCAGATTCTTCAATCGCTGCTGGAAATAAGAATTACGAAACGTAAATGATAATTACGAAACAAAAATAACCACGGTAGTTTAGTTTTAATTTTTTGGATGAAGACAAACCTCGTTCTCGAGAGACCGGTGAACTATGATTGCTGGGACCACTGCTGCTGTGAACTGGTGAGATAGATGTCCCTTCGAGACTGTCTGTTTCGGATTTGTCAGAGCGATCGCTACACGATAGCCTCTTTTTCTAATTAAATAAATAAAGGAAAATAGATAAGTCACAGTAAAAGTTTTACAAAAACAATTATGGTTCAAAAACGTCCGGACGATTTTGGAATTTTGACAACATTTCTGAATTACACATGTACCTCGGTGACTTGCTTCAGACTAACAAAGTTGTTTTCCTCCTCCTGTAGCCACTTGGAATCTTCCTCAGATTCTTTTTTCTGTTGCTTGAGGCGATGCTGCAGCATCCGTAACTCTAGTTCCGTTCTCCGACGCACCTGATCCTCGTGATCAGCGCTATCTTCTCGCTAAAGACGCGCGGTAAGTAAATATTTAGCCCACAAATTCGCAATCTGTAACAAAGCTTTAAACCTGACATGCCAATAACTACAAAATTGACAAATATGTCAACGCCCAAATTGCAGTATGCTGACGTTTAATAGTAGTAAGTAATATTGGGCGCATATTTACTTTTTGCCAGAGATTGATAAAAAGTCTGCACTGGCTCATTCTGGATGAGCGCTTTATTGGACCAGATTAGAAAGTGTTTTACAAAATCAATAAATCGTCAGCTTATTTTTAAACCAGTACTTGGATTTATTTAATTGTGATTGGCGTAGTTCTATTAGATTTCGATATATTGCAATTCCTAATTGTTGCCAATACTCAATGTAAAATATAGATACATGAATATAAATTTTGAAAACGTTTAAAGCTCCGTTTTCAATACTTAAATCAAGACGTGATAGGCACAAGATTTTAGTTGTGAAAGTGTAAAGTATAGATAAAATAAGGACTCACAGGCGAGGGATTCAGGCAGGTCAGTTCACACAAAAGCGCAAAATTGGTTCAAAAACTTTGGATTCAAACAAGACAAGACAATTGTGATTGCTTCAATTAACAAATTAAGTGATCGAAATTATTAAGTGCAACGAATGAATTTTCCATGCGCTACTAATGTCCGTTTATGGATGATGCACGTCCGGCAGCAACATAAAACAAAAATATCAAAAACCGAATATAGTTATTTAAAAAAATCAAATGAGACATTTACTGAACGTTTGGAAGACTGAGTCTAAAATAAAATTCGTGCAGAATGCGATGTTGGGAGTACTTCTCGTATCTTTCGCGTGGAAGCTCGTATGCATGCACAGGGTGCCGACAAATATGATTCGAAGTCATAATCATGTGTGTACCTGGAACTTTAATATTTTACCGGAAATGCTTCCTAATTGTCGTTTTGTATGTTTAATATTTTAAAGGGCATCTGACATTTTCATCTTTTTTAGAATTACGAAGAAACTACTTTTTAATTTTTTGCCCACCACAATTTCAACAAATTGAAAACTTGATATCATCGTGCAAAGCTACGCAAACGCCATGGATTAAACTAGTCAAACACCTGTCGCTAAGAATATCAGGGTACGTCACCTTATTTTTCATTTTATTTATTTTAGTAGTTTTATCGTAAATAAACTTATTTGTTTTAGCCTTTCTCCTAATCTTAAAATAGCCCAGCAACACATGAGGATGCCAATCTAGAAAAGACCGACATTTATTTGCTAAATATGTTTCTCAAATTTGATGTCGCAGATTTTTCCCCAGTTTCCCCATAATGTTGGCACCTTGATGCGGGCCGCCGCCAGATATGAGTAGTCTCCACTTGTCATACAATGATTCGATAATGAATCAAACGAAAAAAAATGCACGGGCGTGAAGGAGTTTTTATATTTTGTTTGGATTTGTGAACCTGAGCTGTTCCCTTTGGCCTGGAAGAAGGATCCGGAAGAAAGTTGACCGCCACCGTGTTATTGACATTAGCCGCATAGATATAGGAGCCTGCCTGTGGTAACGGAGCATCTCGTAGGATCTGAGCCAGCACCTCGGGATTCTGAGCGACGATGTAAGTTTCTGGAGCGAGGTGGTTGAGCGGTGGGCCACCGCCCAGCGAGTCCATCATTCCACCTGACCGTGAAGGCTGTAAGGAAAGTAAATAAACTTTAGTTCGGCTCAAAACAAAAACATTTTGAACGGATGCTAGCTTGATTACGATTATCTGGTTGAGTTATTCAAAATAGTTAAAAGGTCCTGGTCTTCCTGCCACATCATATTCAGCGATTAACAGTACTGCGCTAAACGGAGAAAATTCTGAATATTTCAAGTTATTTTTTTAACGTGTTTTATCAATTACGTCTTCCTTTAGGTTTATTTTTTATAATTAACAATCATCTTCACGAGACTACATACCTTCGGTGGTGGATCGTCGGATCCAGTCGAGCCTGTATAAATCAATCAAAAATATTTTTTATAATTTTTTTGTGACCTGATCGAATCGATAAAACTCTTACGAAAGAAATCAAACTTTAACGTATACTGTAATCATCTCAGTAGCAACAGATAGTTTCAGAAAAACGCACCCCAAGACATTGCTTGTATCCTCCTATTTTCTCTTCGCAGTGTTTCTTGGTTCTGGCTTCGTTCCTCTTCGAGAATTTCACTGTTCATGATAAAAATAATAGCAAGTATAATAATTTAAAAAACCGACGAGGACCAAAACAGATGCCTCCTTAATTTATTTTAACAAATTCAAACATTTTAACGTGTTCTGTACAAGACTTTGAAGAGTTCGTTGCCAGTAGGTATATCGATTCTTCCAAATTTAACTCACTTGAGAACGTTCTTGATGTCTTGAAAACCAGGACGCTTGGAGGGCTCGTAGGACCAGCATTGAGACATGAGGCTGTAGAGACGGGGCGGACAGTGCTGAGGCAGGGGCAGCCGCTCACCGTTCTCGATTTTGACGATAACGTCATTGTTCTTGACGCCCTGGAACGGTTTGACACCGAGCATGAGGATTTCCCAGATGCACACACCGAACATCCACACGTCACTGGCCGTGGTGAAGCGCCGGAAGTTGATCGACTCTGGCGACATCCACTTGATGGGCAGCTTGCCTTTGGACGCCTTGTAATAGGATTGCTCCAGCCAGCGGCTCAGACCAAAGTCAGCCAGTTTCACGCAGTTGGACGACGAGACCAGCACGTTGCGGGCGGCAATATCACTGCGCACAAATTTAAAAAATCGACGACAAATTATAAATAACGTCAAACTAATCCCAATATCCCAGCACATGTTTAAATGGCGCACATTCTGAGCTGGACGGGAGAACTTGATAATGGATTCGAGCACTCGCTTCTCCACAGCAATTCTAAGCTTACATAAAGTAAAACAATACGTGGCAGAGACCATGGAAAATCGCAAGTCAAATTTAATTATCTGTTTTCTGACTGACCGGTGGACAAACTTTTTACTCTCCAGATACGATAAAGCGGTGCTCAGTTGGTAGGCGAACAGGATCAGTGTGGATAAATCCAGAAATTGCTTGTTGTTTTGCAGATAGGCTCGCATCTACAAATCACAAATTAAATTTCAAGTGATATAGCAAGACGAAATTTAACAACACATTAACAAAAACTGATACAAATAGAAGATGCTACCTCTCCGTGTTTAGCTAACTCCATCACAATCCATATGGGACTCTCCGAACATATTCCAATCAACTTGATGATGTTGGGATGGTCGAATTGCTTCATGATGTCTAGAAATGATAAAATCGGAGATAAAAATTCGTCAATAGCAGGTGTTTAAGATAGAACTCGTTAATATATCGTGAAGGAAACATTTAAGATGCCACCCGAAAATATTGTAAGCTGTCGAAAACTGGGGGTAGTGCCCCAGCTGCGCGTTGAAGTTCTCCAAGGTCAAAATTCAAGCTGGCAGAAAACACCAAAATTGCTAACCCTAGTGCGCCGTACTGAAGTTGTTTAGCTTCAAGCAATACCTTTAGCAATTTGCCTAAGAAACCAACGAGACGGAATTGCGAAGAAAAAATACTTTTAATTTTCCGGAGCTAGCTTATACATGTGGTGATAACGAGACGAGAAAATGCCGCACGGAGAAACGCAATTGCAATCGAAACGTCTGGCGTCGATATATATATGTATAATCGTATATGCAACGACGCTGCTCTCGATCGTTTGAAAACAGTCCCGAACGACTACTTGTGCGTGTGTGCGCGCATATGGGGATCAGTCGGTGACCCCTGCCTGGGGCAACCGGCTTAGTGCCAGTCGCCACCTCATGGCGACCCAGTGCTCGGTGGCTCCCAAACTTGGGAGTTCACCGAGCACCCGCGCTCCCCAAAGGCGTCATTCCTCAAACATAAGCTACTATGGTATGAGTGGTGCAACACGATTTTCACTTACAGGCTTCCTCCATGAATTTCTCCCCCATCATGTGCTCGGTCTCCAATTTGCAAGTTTTGATTGCAATCGATGTGCAATGACCGTCCTATTTGAAAAACAGTAATATCCAACCTAGTTACGATCCAATAACATCTCGATTCTCTAAAACCGAAAACTATCGACTAGAAAAAAATCATATGATGAATAAAGAATTTGCAGAAACGTCAAATCTCCAGAATCGCTTCGGTTCGGAATAGGTACCATAGCCACTTTTGAAACAGTTGTAATAGAAATTACACTTCAAAATTGACTTCATTCAAGTTATTTTAATAAGTATCTCATGCCTTCTGTAGGAACGTCCCTCGGTGGACATCGCCAAATTGCCCTTCGCCAATGATTTCGCCCAGTTCGATAAGCTCTCGGTCGAGCTCATAATCTTTAGCTGTTCGGGGGAAATGATTATAAATATAATATTTAATTACTTCCACACCCCAGGGGATGATCGAATATTTGGCACTTAATTTAATGGTGGTTATTTATTTTAACAGAGATGAAATTATATTATTGTAATCATGAATGAAATATTAATGAAAATATTGTAACGAGCCAACAGGTATTTTTTATTATTTTATTTTACTATATTAAATAAGATTAATAGTGCGCTCTTTACTTACTCGCTGGTAAAGAATAATCTCCTTCCTCGTCCACAATTTCTGCATAGTCTTCTACAAAAACGTGAAACACATTTATGAGCCACTCATCACACTTCGCTGCATCTCTACTATCGCCCACGTAAACTTGATGACGATATTTGAAGGTTACGTACCGGCAACTTGCTTATTCGATGTTACTTTTTCATGTGGACTAGGTGGGGTGCTGCCATTGTTTAATTTTATGTTGTTATGTCTGCGAAGGAAAGTTAAACAGTTCAATTTTTTTATCCAATCAACTGTAGTTAACCGCACCACTGGCGTTCTGTACCCCTCGTGGTGCTTAGGAACCATGCGAGAGGCATGTCCAGTACCCCGGGATCGATATTTTCGAGATCCCGCGCCGGGAATCAAACCCGGGACCGCCGAACCAGTCAGTCGCATTACCGACTGGGCTACAACGAGTCATACCCATTGTGCATATCCAATTGTACAAGTGGACTTGCATCCATTTAAAATATAACCAAACCATTTTTCAGAATCAGAGAATAAATTTTGCGAATAATTTACCTAAATTTTGGCGGGTGACAATCTGAAATAAAACGGGGAGCATTAATTATATTTTCAGAATGCACGAAAAAATTATGCTTTACACACACAAGACTAGAAACGATGGGGGTGCATTATGGATCACTCTTAATATCTGTATTTGTTACTCAGCAGGCAAATCATTAGGTTTGACGATGAAAACAAAATATTTCACCACCTAAAAATTTTTTAAACTGAACAGATAACCCTATCAAGAAACAGGGATACTGACCTTCTTCGATTGGGGGAGGAGGGGGATTAGAGGTTGTCTTTTCATTGGAAACGTCTGGGTTAGTAAGCAATGTTGGGGAGAAAGCAGGTTAAAGGTGGTCAGGTAGATTCGACCAAAAAACATGGCACAAATGGGAACCAAATAATCTTAAGTGAAACGGTGTTTCAGCACGCCGATCTTATTTGGTTAGTAAATTGTTTTCAAATGTTATTAATTTTAATTAAATTATAAATTAAATTTCGGCGGATTTATTGAATTTTTCAAGACTCCTGTATTAAGAAAACTAAAAGACAAAACGCTCTGAGTAACGTAACGGGAGTCATATTGAACAATTTGAAAACCGTTAACGCAAATATTGGAAACACAAAGAAACACACAAAACAAATATTTTGGCAAACCTTTTTTGTTCCAAATAGATTTCTCTGTCCTACGCGCAAGTCGGCAGTAGCCATCGATTAGATCGGCCATGCTTTCAGCAACCGAAAGCGATGGACAAGTGATTGTTAGCACCTGGAAGAGACAAAACGACGATGAGCCCACAACGTTAGCACTGGACCTAAACAGTGTATTCATTACATTTTAATTTTTTTCAGATAGCAAATCATTATTCATCCATACAACTAATCAAAACAAACACCACATCAATGAAAACGCATCACACCGATGCCTTCTGCTAAGCTACTTCGTGATGGGGCAAATTGTACAGCAATACCGAATCAATTGCTAAGATGTTTTAAAATAGGCAACGTCTACATGAACAACAAAACTTAAAACAAATTTATTTGGGCTTACCTCGGAGGCGTTAGCAATCTTTAGTTGAAGTACTGCCTTGTTGGTAGCTTCATTCACTATCGTGTGAATACTTTGAATGTTTTGGAAGTCCGCAATATGATTGGGCTGTTTCATAATACGAAAAATAGCAAAAACCATCTCATTTTATCGAGAGAAAAATATCAATATTGGAGAAACTAATTTTTATGTTTATTGGAATGTTTTTAAGAAAACTATATTTTCCGCACACACTAATAAAATATATCTTTACTGAAGACCCGCCACTTAAATATGCATAAACCATATAAAATTTTCATCGTAATATTTTTCAATGCATCAAGCAATTAAAATATATTTTAATTCGAATAATTCGTTTTGTCAATTACACTTAGCAAGTTTCGGTTACCTTTGAGCCATTGTCTGTTAAATAGCTGATCCCAACATCGGGACCGATTACCAGCTCGACAGGAATGCTCCATTCCAACTAAAAACAAGCCCCAAATTGTGTTTTAATAAAACTTCTGAAGAATAAGAACACGAGAACGTCCATTCGTATGAAATTATGTTATATTTACCCCGTAGCTAACTTTGAAATATTCGCGGTCATAATTTTTGAGTTGAGAGACTAGCTGAAAAAATTTGAGCATGCACTCAGATTCGTTCAAGCCGATGTACCGCCGAATGTTCTGTTGAATTAATTTCCTGATGGCCTTGGGCTGAGAGAGAGGAAGGAGACCAGCAAAAAACGAATGTAAATACTATCGTAAGAGGTCACTTCCAATAAGAACAAAATGAGATTGGTCATTTACCTTTATGCTACCGAGTATTGAAGACGGAATGAACTTGTGCAGCCCGGGATCTTTCTCTAGATACTCAAAATTTGTTTTCTTATCCAGCGCTGAGTGGGACATATTTCTGAAGTGCCGCCTACGAATGAGTGAAAAAAATTCGAATGAGAAAAGTGATACATTTGCATTTAATGCCCTGAAAAGATATTCCTCTGAACGTCATAAAAACCAAGAAAGATTATTTGCTTATGACTATTCATAGTTTAAAAATATGAAATTCAGTAATAAATTAGAGAACACAGAAAGGAACTGTCTGCGCTCAATAAAATAACAATTTTACATAGGTTCTTTTTTTTCTCCCAATCACTGCAGTCGCTGCACTACAGACACTACTGCACCCCTTTTGGTGCTTAGGCACTACGCGAGGGGCACATTTTCACCAGTACCCCGGGATCGAAACTATCGAGAGCCGGCGCTGACAATCGAACCCAGGACCGCCGAGCCACAGTTCGGGTTACTGGGTTTTTTTTTTTTTTATTATTCACTGAAGTGACGGATCACAATAGGAAGATTCTGTACCCCTCTCAGAGCTTAGGCCCTAAGTGAGAGGTTACAGGGGACTGTTCCCCTCCCTGAATGTGATGTTTCAGATTCATAAAATAAAAATATGTACCATTCTTTTAATGCATACCTTATTTCTAGACAGCAAATTTGTATGGCCGCCTCCTGTTCTTTTGGATCCAACTTCATTTTTAAATACTCCTTCTTTATCTTCAGCGTAGAAGAGGTGCAAACGATTGAAGCAGGTGAGATTTGCGCATGGACAAACAAGAGCGAGTGGTTAATTCAAGTTGCATGTTGACGCAAGTACGTGATCAACATACGAACTGTCCAAAATCGTCGTTCAGAGATACGAAAACACTAATATCTTACCTGTTCATACAGAAATCTAAATGTGTCACAATCCTTCTCACGAAGGTCTTCTAAACTGCTAGGCATATACCGGATACGCAGCTCGTACCTTTGGAAAATACAATTGAGCTCCAGGTCAGTGCACAACTTCAAAGTAGTGTTTTTAATTGAGAATGATGAATGAGTACACCCAATTGTGTGTGATGGCAAAAACAAAACCGACACAGCGTAATACGACTCGTCGTAGCCCAGTCGGTATATTGAGACTGACTGTGGCTCTGCGGTCTCAGGTTCGATTCCCAGCACGGACTCTCGATAATTTCGATCTCGGGGCACTGGTGAAAATGCGCCCCTCGCATAGTGCCTAAGCACCAAGAGGGGTACAGAAACGCCTGTAGTGCAGAGACTACAGTGATTGGAAATATAAATTTGTTTTTATTTTATTTATTGAAGTGTATATCACAACAAGATTTTCTGTACCCCTCTCGGTGCTTAGGCACTATGTGAGTGGCACATTTTCACCAATACCCCAGGATCGAATAATCGAGAGCCCGCGCCGGGAATCGAACCCGGGACCGCCGAACCAGTCAGTCATAGTTGTAGCCAGGTATAGTAGAACGTAAATTGTCGTAACAATATAAGGGTACGAAATTCTTTCGCGTTACGGTGTTCTTAATTTTATGAGTTTGTATTGCTAGTGTTTATTGTTCGCTTCGTTGCGACGTTGAAATAAAATTAATAAAAAAATTCATCGATTTTTTATAGAGATTTTAGAAAAAATCGCGCCTAAGTTCCAATAGGCTGAAATATAAATAACGAAAACGATTGTTGGACGCAATCGAAAACACGGCGACAAGAATGTAAAGTTAAAAGGCAAACGTTTATCACAAACTTCAATCAGAAACTCCTACTGTGAAAAATATTACAGAAAACGATAAAATCGCTTAAGTACAGATGTATATAAATATGAAATTATAAGAGGTGGCGATACAAAATAAAATCATAGTGCGACTGTGCTGCGGTAAGGTCGAAAAAACAAGAAAAAATATTCAAGAGAAATTATTTTAATTCCCTATGAGTGAAATATGCTTCGAACATTACAAATTAGTACTTAGCATGAAACTAAAAGCAATTCAATAGACCAGCCATAAATGTTGATTGTTATTTTCTTTTCGAATAAACCTTTAAACTTTTAACACTCGAAAAACTAGGTGTACTAGAAAATAGGAAATAACAATGTTGGGCGCACAGATTTCTCGCGTGGCGCGGCTGCCAGATACGAGCGTCCTCTGGGAAGAGAAAAAACTGTTGCTTATATAGGGCTTGGGGACATTAAATTGAACTTGCCTCCATTCGTCCTGCGGATGCCGAGACTCGTACTTCTCCTGGATCTGGAACATGGTGTTGTCCATGTGCAGATAATGCTCTTCTCCGGTGTTGATGTGAAACATTTTTAGCGCGTATAATCCCTTGTAGGCCTTCTCTCCTTCCGACGGCAGCTTCGTTGTCAGCAGGTTCACTATGTCCTGTTAACGAGTTTTAGTCATAAAATTCAATTAGTAAAAAGAAACGGTGATGCTGCCGCCGCTGTGACAAAAACGCACATTAGAAGATAAGCTTCTCTCAAAACATGACTATATGCAGACAGAATGATTCCCAATTCTCAAATACCCTGGTCGACTAGGTCATGTGTCATTTCAAAAGCGCTTTCACGTTCAAGCACGAACGTAATAAAGCTGAATGAATAAGTCTTTTCATTTTAATATTTGATATTCGCTTGAAATCGCGTCAAATCACCAAAATTCCTCTTACATACTAAGTTTTTTAAAACGAATGGATCATGGTGTCAATAAACTATAGTAATGTAATCAAATTTCAATTAAAATGAGAAAGCAAAAGATAACCCTGAATACTGCTGTCAGACATAGAAAATTCACGGAAATGACTCCGTGAGTCACTTTGTACGTTTACCAACACTTGAACAAATTAGACACTATAGTAGACAGGTACATGATAGAAAAAAGTTGCTAACACATGACCAGAATTTTCTCATTTGGAGGCCATCATTAGTTGCGCCGGACGGCCAGCAGCGGAACAACAAATGAATCATTATAAGTTCGTTCAGAACATTAAAAATGTCATTGACCAGTCGTTTAGATTTGTCATTCATTTTTCTCATCGGCTGGCGATTAATTTTGCCTTTGTCCCCATCACCTCATAGATATTTTATATTGTCCAATTTACAAACAAAAGAAGTCCAAAGATGCCAAAGTTGTCAGGAGGAATTTTTATATTTTGAGTCTTACACATTTCTATAGCAATATTCCCCCAAAACATTTTTGAATTTTTTTTGCTTATTCTTTCTGCGGCTTACTACTGTTTTTTTTTTTATCAAATCTAGTCCACGATTCCTGCCAAAATTCATTCAAAGGTTGCGTGGCAACCGTGATTTGTGAAAGCCTACTATTTAATAAGATGGTGGAATTGCAGGACTACAATTTGATCTATTTAATTTTTTGCCGAATGTCAGAAAAACGTACCTTTATTTCGGTGGCGTCCCCATATTTGATGTTGTTGAATCCACCGTTGGGAAAGTGAACTTTTAGAGTAGACTTGTCCATTCGGTCGGCTCCTGAGTAGCGCTGAGAATTGCGTTGTGTCAGTAGATCGGTTGCCGTGACGTTATCCGCGAGTTCAGACTGCATTTTCACTCACAGTCTTCTCTCTCTCCTCACACTCTCGCTGTCTCAGAGCGCAAACCTGACAATCAGAAATAAAATTAAACGGTCAATTGAGCGACGCAAAATAATTGTTCCCACCAATTATCAACGGCTGGATGTACACAGTCAGCGTGTGATATTCGGGTGTTTTTTTATTGCGAGAGGATTATTCAATAAATGAGATTAGTTTCATAGAAACAAGGGGACACGGAAAGAGGGCTGTATGCTGTGTACGGTGGAAACATGCAAATCGAGTTGACCAGCACTTAAACAGAGAACAATGAGGGTGAGAACCGCGCCGAGTCTGGTCTATATTTAAATCGACTCAATAACTTTATTGTAAATGTATTCCGATGTATTCTAAATTCCCAATTGCGATGAGTTTTCGTTTGGTCAGTAGAGAATAATTTGGGTTTTCGCAATTATCAATTGTATCATTTTGCCTGTAATCGTTGTGCTGTGCTTTGCCTGTAACGCCATCACATTACCACCGCTTCATTACATTGTATGAAACTCATGTGCATTTTACAAACGTTCCTGTTTGTCAATTCCTATGCAAATCTCCGAACTATAAAAGATGAGTGGGAGATAAGCCCGATATAGAGGCCATTAGTTTCCTACTAAATTTACATAATTTTGCCGGATCGAGATTCCCCCTACATGACGGACGCAGCGTACTTTTTCATAAGTATGTGCCATTGGTGTCTGACCAACAAACCGTCTGATGAAAAAAAATGTTAATGATTATTTTGATGAGGTCAATAAAAAGTCGTGCATTCAATTGTTTCTCAGATTAAAATTGTTTTCGACATATTTTCAACTTTTCCTTTGATGTAACGCCATTCGGAAAATTGCGGGACAAACTATTAAGACATTTAATTGGTCAACTTCCAACGACAAAACGCTACTGTAGCTTTTCGACACTCCCTCGTGCATTGCCAAACGCAAATTGCTTGGCAGAATTATCGCAACGATTTCTCTTCTATAGCATGCGTCTTGTGAAGTGTTGTTTCATGATGCCTGGCCGGATTAATATTGGGCAAGTGCCAAAAACTGACACTATCTAAAACGCCAGCATGAACTACAGGGGAGAATTCTAAATAAATAGTTGGTAAGCAGTCAGTTGCATTTGTGAGCTAGCCGTATGTAGTAAAGAACTTTCAGTCAATTCAATCCAATAATGTAAGTTCAGTTGACGACTTGTCATTACAGCAGAACCAGATTGGCCAAGCCTTAAGGGCGTGAAGTTACTGTAGCATATTTCAAATTTGATTAGAGATTGCGTTGGTTTTACTCCGTACTCTTGCGTTGAGCATTTTAGGGGACGACGCTGTTGCCAGACAACTGATATACATGAATCAGGATAACTAATGGTTCTCGATGTGATTCCTGGTCACTATTTTTAGGCAAGAAACACAGAATATCGAAGCCCTGCGCAATTTTATCTGGCTTCATAAACAGATTAACACAAATATTTAGTAGACAATAGTATTTTGCGGGGTCTACTAATTTTTATGTGAATAAATTGGAACTATGGTTACCAATTATGGCACACTGTTTTAACCAATTGTTAACGTCAATTTTTTTAGTGAAATATGTAATATTCTTGTTGATCTTTAGTATTCTTTTTGGAAGTCAATTTTACTGCTAGAACGTGGTGAAATGTTTGCAAAAAAAAGGCGGGTACTGCATAAGCAGAGATGGGGACGTGGGAACTGGCAGGGCTAGGAAAAATAACAAAAGACAACGAATGAAACTATTGCATGCAAATAACAACGCAATAAATATGCGAATAAAAACTGCGTTGCACTCGGGGCAGTCAAGAGGCAAAATTGACCCTCAAAATCCAAACGTCTTGTAATCGGTGGTGAATACCAACTTTGGAAAGAGTATAGGTTAGTGCAGCAGCACCAAGAGGGGTACAGAAGCGCTACAAACATTGTGTAAAAAAAATGTGAATGGTGCGGGCTAAAAACGAGAAAACTGTAAAGGTATAATGAGGTGAGGTAAATACGCGAGGTGATATAATTTGTTTTGAAACTTAAATGAAAATGACAAACAAAATTAAGTTTTCGTTTATCATCAATACATTTTTTTACACATTGATTGACATCTTATTTGAGAGATTTAAATCATGCAAATCCTGCTTAGCCTCAGCTTTTATCTATAGCATCATCAGAGGTCGAAAACGGCAATTAACAAACCCTGCCCAACAGAAAGCACCGAAAAAAATGTAACTAATTTCGCCACGTAATAAATAACTGCTAATAAAAACTATAGCAACGCATATAACTGATATAAACATTAATAAAAATAAATTTATATCAGGGACCAAGAAACCCGTACCCCAGTAAATTTTATGGCAGAAATAAAATCAAGAGGCAAATTCGATTTTCTGATGCTAAGACAATGTTGAAAACATGCGCTACGAATGCCAGATATTTGAATAATTAATCGAGTAAGCAAATTGTATTGTGAAAGCGAGTGTTTGTCGGCCTCGGCTAAATCATGACTAATTATTCATATACTAGCTGAAGCGCGCGCCTTTTCGTTTAGGAAACAGGACTGCTCAAATTCTCGGAACACAACACAAATAAATTATGCACAAAAAAGCCGCAAACCTAAACAGATTCAGTCGCAGTCAGCCTGGGCGACTCCGTCGGGCGTCTTAACAATGGCAATTCACTAAAGAAGTCGCTCGCAACATTTCATGTTTATTCGAGTTACACACACACAACTAGAGAGCGCGAAGAGGTTAAACTCTATTTTTAGCTTTTTGATTTGAAAAAACACAGTGGGCCCGACCCGCCTCCGGAGATCTTCAACCGAACGGGCAAAAAAAATATATATAAATATAGACGGACAGATATGTATTTTAATATATAGAGGCACATTTCTTTGAAAAAGGAGTATGCTCCTTCGTTAAATGTTCATTGAAATTGCAAATTGGGCAGTCCTCAATAGTTTTCTAGTAATTCTGAAGTTCCTTGATTTATTTTGATTTCTTCGAATTTTTATTTTAAGAAAGCATCCTGCCAGGTTAAGTTGATAACGAAGGAGCAAGGAGATCACTTTTTTTTAAACTACTAAATGGTAAGGATTGAGGATTGACTAACATGTGTAACTGGTGATGAAATTGCATTCAGTTTATATACATAGTCTTATCTTAAAAATTCAGAATAAGCAGGCGAAACCTTCGCGAGCGACGCCGCATTGAGGGAGAAGATTTACATACACACGTTCGGAAATCTCTCATTCTAGTAGAGTATATTAATTAATAGTGAGTACCCACGGGGACTAGGAAGGATAAAAAGTCATGCTGCCGTGCCATTCCTCGTCCGTCTCACTTGGTCCTTCAGTGCACGGGCCTCGCTGCTGCTACGTTTCATTTTTCGGTTGCAGTATCAAACTATCACTACAGTACTGAAAACGTTCATTTTTTTTAGCGCTCCAGGTCCTCTTATTTTCTCCACTTGGTGCCCCCACAAAGGATAACCACCAGTCGGGCTTGCCCACAAAACTGTTTATAGAGCTGGCGCTTCCTTTGCGGGCGGGATGCAAACCACTATCACTACTGTACAGTACAGTACACCACGCCGCATATTTCGGGGATGAGTTCATTACACTCCTTCCACATAAGAAAAAAATTGCACAACCCGTACATGTACCACAGGGCAATCTTTCGAAAAGGTTCTATGCCAATTTTGATAAAACTGTTAAATGAGTGACTGACTTGGAAGAATCTGTGCACGCTCTAACTGGCGACAGCTAGTTGACCCGGGCCAGCTGGCAATAGAACATAATTTTGTTTCAAAAACACCTGGAATGATTCCACACCGAGATCACAAGAGCACACTTGGGTGACTTGTGTCAACCGGGCTATTATCGATAACAGAAGAACATTGCATCCGCTTCGATTCAAGCCTGCCAATTGTCATTTATCAACTCGATTTACTGACTCAAAAGAGACTATTTTCTACGAAGCAAACAACTCGGGGAATGTAGACAGTAACGCGAAAAAATAACGCAATCTGAGCGGTCGATTAATTAAAAGAATAACCATAAACATTGATAAATATAAGTCTTAATTAAGAATAATATTGTACATCACTCGCCGCTTGGTAATTGAGAAAGCTCAAAATCCGATCTATTGCAATTTTGCAACAGAATCGCATGAGGACAAAAGCCTTATATAGATGTAGGTTTGGCCGTTTGGTTGTTCCTAGTAAACTTGACCGTGGAACCAATTTCATTTGGAGTTAAAAATAAATTTTCATTGAATTATTAATGCCGATGTAACATTTTTAAAACACAATAATAGGCCAGTAAAGTTGACTCGGTAGTCGCGCTTAGAGCTTAATTATATGGGTTGATTCAGATTGAACTAATTCCTTTAATTATGTGCAATGATGTGAATAATGTGAACATGTACAGTCTTAAATCGTCCAACCAATTCGACTCTACACACCACAGCAGCACATAAAAACGTAGCTGAATATAATTTTGACTGACGTGTTTCCTTCCGGATTTGATTTCATTATTTCCATCCCGTGGAACTCTGCATTTAAAGGTGAAAGGCAACCTAAGTACGAGTGTACACGGTGAATTGTGGTATAATGATGCTATACAAACTCACAACAATGACTATAAATTCAGACGAACCACGAGACTACCCGTAGATTACAAGTAATATCATTGCGCAACAAGCAGTCCTACATGAACTACTTGTATTTAAGACGGATAACTTTTATATTGAACAAGAACTGTTACGGGACAGTGCTTCGACGTTTGTTTCATTCACCCCAAAGCAGTGAAGAGAAATACATGCACGAATTTCCGAAACAAACTTGTCTTACAATGACGATGGCTATGGACATGGTCCGAACACTTCTCATGCACTAAAATCTAGTTTGTGAAAGGTAGCAATTTGGCAATCTAATATAATTGACAGCACAGCGAACAATAAAAAAAACAAGACGACGCCATATGCTGTAGGCGGGTAGACCATTACAGCCCATAAGTACCAGAATAACATAGTAGAAAATGTACTATACAGCACCCAGATCTTAAGAGTGGCTGAAATTGTGCATGTTACATTCTATTTTTCCTGACATCAGCTGTTATTTGGATTACAGCGCACACTGTTGCAAGAAAATACTTATTAGATAGGATGTAATAAATAGGACGCACAGAACACGGATAAACTGTAACAATATTCAGAAATGCCAACAAGAATTTAATCAAAATAAGACTAATTAGTGATTCAAATGGTCTCCTCAAGGAAGATCTTGAAAATAATCCAGTTAATTGAAAGGATCGATATCAATACAAGCGTCTTACTGCTTACTTCCGGGTTTCATTCAGGGGTTGTCTAGACTGTGCGCATATGCTGATAATGACAGCACACGACACTAAATTTTTCTTCTTCAAGTCACTGTACTCGCTGCACTACAGAATTTTCTGTGCCACTCTTGGTGCAATGGCACAATGCGAGGGGCACATTTTCACCAGTACCCCGGGATCGAAACTATCGAGAGCCCGCGCCGGGAATCGAACCCTTAACCTCCGAACCACAGTCAGTCGCAATACCGACTGGGCTACTACGAGTCGTACTTAAAATGGAGAAATATTTATTCCGAAACGCACCTCGCCTTACGGAGGAATCCCAGCATTTCAACTGGCCATGCAGCGATCAAGAAATAAGGTGTGCTCGCAAATGCATGGGAGGGGGAAGGGGTAGTTAGGCGAAACAATTGCGCATTTGCGCGATTCCCACACCTCCTCAGATGGTCGAAACCAAGGTAAACAACATCGTTAGGCTTAAAGGGACACAGGCATTTGACGCGTCCACTAACAGAAATGTGCATGACTTCACCCTGAGAGGATTTGGTCAAGGTTGTCAGTCGTTTTGATACTGATGACTTGCCTTTTGCAAGGACGGCACTAGCGTTGGCGTCAGGAAGGCCCTTAGGCCTAAGCGCCTAATGCATTTCAAATTCCATATATACCGGAACCATTCGACCTTTAGTTATGACTGTCATTTGTATATGAGGTGGTAGGTTAAATATAAAACAATGAATAACGTCATGCACATGAAATAAATACTTCTTGATTGAATGCAGATTTTCAGCTGTTGTATGGATTGGTTGACCTAGCCTAAGCTTACCTAATATCGCATTTTAATCGAAGCCCTTCGAAAATAGGGTGCGTCTTCTTTTTGTCGTCTCAGCTATAGGAATAGCAGATGATCAAAATAGGAGACAGTATCATTTCTAACAGCGCCACCTAACGGAAAACGTTTAAGATCAAACGCCTCCACGTATCGGAAGGCCTTCTAAATTCATTTTCAGAAACCCCCTCAAATACGCCCTCGTTGAACCCCACCAAATACCAGCAGAACCACGAAATTGGATAGTCACTATTTACCTGACCATAGATGAATTGTGGGAAGTCGTCCGGCGGTTAAATTCGTGCGCGGCACACACTATTCTTCGTAAACGATAGCAAAATATTGAAAAATTAAGCGATGTTTCTCGCTTGAAATTTAATAAGCCTATTCTGTGCGGTTCATCCAAAATGTCTCCCAGGATATGGTATGTGCAAGACGGTGGTTCACTACTTTGTGAGCGGCGCATATCTGTGCATCTTGCTTGGTGTTTTCATCCATATGACATCATCATTTTCTATTAACTCAACGTACGACTCTGACGTCATGAGTGTGACTTGCGCATTCAAGTCTCAAACGAAACACCAATGATCAACTTGTATTAATGCATCATGCCCGTGCCGCTATGACAAATGCCACGTTCACACAGAATGACAGGTCCGTGGTTTGAGAATGGCGTTAAACATTTTCAAATCATCCAAAATTCACTACGTGCTGAAATAGTCTTTGAAATTAACGTACCCAACCTATATCCAGATGTATATAATGCATGTGGATGTTGAAAATATGCGGTCACTCCTGCCATCTATTGGCGTTACAAGGCACTAGGCATTTTCAATGCAAAAATTAAGAAACCAGACATTGTTCGACTTAAATGGCGTTCATATTTTTATTTGATGGCGACAATATGACATGTTCCACCGAATTTACGAATGATTAACGCAACCAATTCAGATGTGGAAGTATCTAACTATTTTAAGTGGAAGTATGCCACCCACAAAATGGCGGCCTACTGTGATCGTAGTGAATAAATAATTTTTGAATTTATTTATAATATTCTTGGACCACGCAGCGACAGTGGTTACGCACACTATAAAGATGGATCACGCGCTCTCTTACGACGGCTCCATTGGTGATGAGATGGTGCAGACGCTACAACAGCCCCCTCTTGGTGCTCAGCACCTGACCGGCGTCATGGCCATCGGTGTCAACAACGACAACGACGTTATCCAACATCACGAGAATGACGACCAAGCGGACGTCATTGTCACGTCAGCCTCTGGCAATCTCAACACCTCCACTAAGGATCCCCTAAACTCTGCCAAACGGCGTCGCAGCGTGCTGACCCTGCAGCAGAAGTTGGACATCATCGCCCGGCTTAAGTCTGGCGAGAAGATGACCAAACTGGCCGTCGAGTACGGTGTGGGCAAAGTATGTCGGTCTCGTTCACACTTGTCCCACTGCAAATTATCGTTTTATTAAATTCTGAAATGTTGGCAACATAACAAATAATCTTATTTGATCTTAACCAGGCCACGCTGTCAGATATCAAGAAACAAGAAGATAAGATCACCGCCTTCCTGGCCAAGATGCAGACACAAGCACCAGCCTCCACCAACAACTCTCAGCGACGCAAAACTATGCGGCGGCCGCAAGACGAACTGGTGGAACGAGCACTGTTTTTGTGGCTGACCCGCGAACGTCAGAAGGGCGTGCAGATCACGGGTACCGTTTTAATGGAGAAGGCCCGGGATTTTCACCGGCAACTGTACGGCAAAGAGGGTGCCGACAAGTTCAAAGCCAGTACTGGCTGGTTGCATCGATTCAAGCAACGCAACGGGGTCCGCTCTAAGAGGGTGATCAAGCCGAAGGCGGCGCCAGGCGCTGAGGACGGCGACGCGCAGCTGATCGAGGCGCAACTAACCCGGCTACGTGCGCTGGTGCAGGACGAATGTCTGGGTCCAGAGCAGATCTACTCGGTAATTGGTCATGTGGCTTGTGTACCAAAGTACTAACAGGAGTTAATAAGTTCCCGTAGTGCACTATAGAATGACCCATAGTGTTGAACTAAAAAAATTCAATTAAAAAAAAAAATTTTAAATTCAAAAAAACCGATGGTGACTTGTAATTTGCTCATTAAACATATAATGTCCTGTATGTGACGTTTCCAACGAATCCAAATATGACAACGCACTTATTTGACTCAAAGGCATCTGGGATATTTCGTAAGGTCCCTTGGAACTGACGAACGCAAGTTTATGAGAAATCAATGCCTGGGATTCTATCTGATAAGTACAAATGTATGTGCTTCCTGTAGTGTTACTGCAGTGGCTTAAAAAATATTTTTAGTGTACAAGAATATGAATCAAGGACAGGACAAACAGATTTTTGAAAATATAAAACACCTAATTTCACTTCACATATGATCTTTTTTAGATATACTTTTACTTTTATTTCTATACTTATACGCGGTATATATATTTCTCTCCCAATACTATCCGACATATCTAATAGGTTGTCAAGGCGCGACTGCACTGGCGAGCACTTCCCGGTACCGGCACAGACAGCTCCAAGGACGCCACTTCGCTCCGCCCATCCTCCCGGGACTGTGTGGTGGTTGTTGGCTGCGCCAATGCCACCGGCAGCCATAAGCTTCGACTGACATTGGTCTCCCGTCACCGCCCGCCCTGGCCCAACCACAACTCGGACCGCATGCCATTCCGTTACTACGCCACAGGTACTGCCAGCTCATCCGACGGCCGTATGGATCGGGAACTCTTCGGCCAGTGGTTCAGCGACGAATTTGCACCAGCCGTCCGTGCCTACCACGGTGGATCCGGTCTCACCACGGCCGGCGCTCTGCTGCTGGTTGACGGAGGGTCAAATCTCGTTGTTGATGGCACCCATGATGCTCTATTGGAAGACGGCCGTATCCGCTGCGTGGCCCTCCCAGCTGTCGCCGCCTTCCTCACACAGCCGGTCAACTATTTTACATTTGAGAGCGTTAAACGCGCCTACCGTCGAGAATTGATCGCCCGTGTGCTTGTCGTGCGACCCCGCAATAAGCGGCTGCCAACGCAGCTTTCCGAATTGGGCAGCCGGCTAACTACCAAGGAGGCCGGCTATATGCTAAGCGAGGCTTGGCGCGGCGTGTCCGGCGAGTCAGTGCGTCGGCTTTGGCGGGACACCCTGTACTGTTTGGGCGCGGTTGACGAGCAAGCGGTGGTGGTGGACGAGTTGCTACAGAAGGTGGATCAGAGAAACGGCGGGAACCTTGATGGCAACGGTGGTGGCGACCCGCACTCTTTGTTAGCGGATGATGTGTGCGATATTGTTGGCATGCTGCGGGACAATTATGGCGGAGTGAGCGAAGCTGAGGTGGCCAACTGGTTGACCATAGACTCTGAGGATGCCGAACGCCGGACGTCGGACCTTGAGATCATTGAGGCGGTGCTTGCCTCATCCGAATCAGAAAACGAAGAGGAGGAGGGGCAGAAGGAAATTGAAGTTAGCTGTGGACAGGTGGCGCCGTTGCTCGCAAATGGTAGATCGGTACGATTGTCAGCTAGTGGTAGTGGTGGCGGTTGTGGTAGTAATGAGTTAGTGGCATCCCCGGTGACGGCACCCAGCGACGCCGAGGCCTTCGCGGCATTCACAAAGTGTCTGGCATGGCTGGAGGTGCAACCAGACTGTGAGGCCGAACACCTACAGCTTCTGTGGAGGCTACAGGGTCGGGCGGCGCAGCGGCGCAAGTGGAATTCGTGAACAGCTTCCACATTCGATATTTATGGGAAATATTTTTTGCGTTTTTCGATGAACTTGGGATTACTAATTTTGATTGACCAATGCTCGGATCTTTGTGCCAGTAGATTGATTCAACAGCGGATTGCAATTACAATATGTGCCCACAAGCAACCCCAGATGGGGTCTATGGCGGGGGTCAGAGGTGTGATTATCCTAACTGGTTTTGACTTATGACTCGTTAAGGCTATTCCACTGTTGACACACTGGAGAAATACAAAGTCACAAGTATGAAGTACGAGTCACAACGACAATGCAGCTCCTCAACCATTTTAGTATGTTTCGTTCTTCTACACCTATTAGGAGCCTGTCTCACAATTTCCCCAATTTTCACATTACAATCCCCCATCAGAATACGAGCCAAAAGCCCAATATTGATCGCTTTTCTTCGAATCTCTAACGATTCCCATTCCAATATTGACAACTTGTCCGTCACAACCTCTCGACCAAATCTACCGCTAACAAATCTAGCAGCCCTTCTTTGGACCATTTCAAATTATGTTACTCGCGCTGTCATAATAAATATTATCTGTATAAATACATTGTTTCATTAAATCTGTTTTATAATCGCTTAGTATGTCTTTGTGCTTGTTTATTTTTCATTCAGGGTTTACTGTATGCTTAAGTCCAGTGAAATCTTAATTTCTATTCTATGACGATTTATACAGAGTATTTAATGTAATATGGGATGTTGAATTTGGTGATTTGAATGTTCAAGTTGTTAAAATATCTAGTGCATTGCCGCACTGTTTGTGGGTCCCATCAGTCATTTTGGTATTTCCAATCATCCAACCCAGCTGGGGGATCTCCTTAACAAAAATATCTCAGACGAAAGTTTGTATTTTCTGACAATCAGAGCTAGCAATTTTGTTGCAAGGTGTTTACTCGCGTGTAAACGGTTTGGCCGTGGTATTTTTATAAGGAAAATTCAAGATGCGATTCGTTAAAAACAAAGAGTTAAAATTATTCCTTTTTTATTTTGAGGGAAACGACTAGTTCTTTTCAGAGAAACAACAATTTAGCTAGATCTAATTGAGAATAGTATCAAACAAAATTAACAATTTGTGAGTTTCCAATTATTCATTGATTTCAAATTTAGCGCCTTAGAGTAGTGGCGCCATCTGGCTGGTGCAGCGGGACAACTGAACCAACCGGAAAAGAAAATGACATATTCAGCTGGTTTTGGCTTCCGGTTCTCATTTTGGGATTTGTGTTTCTGTGAAGCTTGGAGTATTTTTTGATTGGCAACAATTGTCGAGTTTAATTATCTATTTCGGGAAACAGTTGCTAGAAGGTGAGTTTTTAGTGTGTGTGCCAAAAGATTCTGGTTCGATCTGGTAGTTCGAAAAGCTCGAAATCGAATTGGTAGGCGATTCATTACGACAAAAAGTCTTGACTACTGCTTCGCTCAAGGTTAGGCCTCTTGGGGTTGGGGCCTGTTAGGACAGCCTTTGCGTACAATTACAAGATGTACTCAAAAGCAGCCTCGGATGGGGCCTACGGCGAAACTTGACTGTTCTATTTCTTGTAGTCGCCATTGTTATTAATAGTCCTATGAGCCAATTTAGGAAATTTTATAACGCTTCGACGTTTTCCTCGCATTTGTAAGCAGGCATTTGAAAATCTGATTAGTTTGGCCAAGTTGTAGCGAATATCGTTGTGAATAGGTCTATGCCCTACCCAAAAATATAGTATAGGTCTATTATGTTTTTAACGAAGCTAGGGCCGATAGGCCTAGCTGGCCTACCACGTGTTTGTGATTATTTCTTTGTGATTTACAGGCGATTCATCTCCACAGGCATTCTGGAAACCTGCAATGCTGGGTTCCGAGACTGTCATTGCAACGCAGAGTAGGCCTAGCGATTATTTTATCTACCATCTGAAATGGAAAACATTAAGGTAAATCGTATTTTGCGCGTGTGGGGAGTCATTTGAAATAATAACCTTCGTCTGCATGTGGTTGATAAATTTTGGGAGTTTATTCACAACCAGTATCTAGCCTTCAGAGGTGTCGTGTTTGATTGTGGTTATTATCGCATCTTACCCGTAATCACTGTTTCGATTTCCGACCGAGACTTCTGGAATTTTTCGGGGCAAAAAAAATTTCTTGTGACCTTTGTACGATATCACGCACGCTAAAGATCATTATCTTGGTCGGAAGACTAAGTTAGACATAATTAGCAGGGCACCCTTTGTGGGCCGTTGACTTAAAAAGTTGGTAAGCTGCTTAAAATATATTTTTACTTATTTAACAATATTACGAGAGAGAAATAATTGAAATCTTGGTAAAATCAATGTACGGAGATTTCGAGAAATAAATTTTAAAAAAAAAATTTGTTTAGGGAAAAGGAAATTTTATTCCACCATGGGGACGGAAAACTGAGATAAAAATCTCACCAGTCAGTTGGCACACTGAGAAAACTAAAAAGTAAATACTTCGAAATTAGCTAGACATATTAATTTTTTATTACCCCGGTTTTCAGAATGTCCTAACTGGAGTTGCGTATGGCGTTCGCGACGCCATTCGCGGTGTGCTGGCTATCTGGCGGTTGAACCGGGCTCAGGACTTGGACAAAAACAAAAGGTCGCCGCCACCGCCCGATGAGCTGAGTACGTTGGCCCGGCGGCGCGCCACCCAAGTCAACAAACCAAAACCACCGAAAATCGAGTGAGTGCCGTTGACCTTAAAAAATCTGAACATTTTTTTAAATTCCATTAATTCCTATTTTGGCTGCCCCAGCATATTTTTTTGAAATGTATTGAATTGTATAATTGGATTCACATTTTCTAATCTAATTTTTTTAAATTTATTTTTCTAAATAAAAAGTTCTATAAGGCACGGTTGCGGTTGCTATTTCTGGTGACTCTTTAATCAAACCTAATGACTTAGTTATGACGTTATTAACTTTAGGGTTCACGTTCTCATTGGAAGTTCTCGTGTTTAGTGTATATTTTTCAATGGGTTTCATCACTAACTTGTGTTATGCAAACGCTTTTATAAATGCTTGCAACGAATTGAATTTTCTTAATTCGTGGATCCACGTGGAAGTATCATTCATATTTTGTACTTTGTATTTGAGTATTCAGATGCAAAGACAACATTTCAACCAAAGTAAATTGAAAATTGATCATGCCACTTTCAGAGAGCCGCGGATCTTTCATAGAATTTTGCAGTGTTGCACACTAAACGGTGGCGTATTTTGGGTAAGTAATCATAATTGTTTATTTTTGTTGTAAAATTAGAAACTTTAGTATCACCTTTAAATAATTTGTTTTCAGGTTTCGAAATTGGCAACAATTTCTTTTCTCGTTGATTTTGTTTTACTAAATTCTTGTTTTGATACTTAATCATTCAAGCGTGCATCCTTTGTAATATCCATTTTTTTAAATTCACTGAGGTGTATATCACAAAAGGAGTTTCTGTACCCCTATCGGTGCTTTGGCACTATGTGAGGGGCACATTTTCACCAGTACCCCGGGATCGAATAATCGAGAGCCCGCGCCGGGATTCGAACCCGGGACCGCCGAACCGCCGCTGTCTTGCTAAACCAACTGCGCTACGACGAGTCGTTTAATCGTTTTTTAATTTTTTTTTTTCAGCTTAGCATGTACATTTTCAACTATCTGGTTTTGCCTGCTCTAGATACGCTTACCCATTTCATTTTTGGTGAGTTTAATAGTCTAACCTTGCTTCGCGAATTTATACCGCTCGTTATGCGCTTTTTATGTAAAAAATTGATTTTAAATGTTTCTTTTTATGGCTCTAATTTTACAGGTAGCTCTCCGAGTTTGGCAGTCACTGTGTGGTCGTGGATGAATCCGATGTTGTCGTACACGTTCGGCGCCTTGTGGGTGCTCCCCCTGTTTCTATTGAGCAAAATAGTAAACAGTTTATGGTTTCAGGTGAGACTGGTCGTCCTTGATTTAATCATCCTTGGTTTGATAATCAATGAAAAGCTTCAAAACAATATGCCTAAGCTCATTTCTTAAAAATAACTTTGTCTACACTAAATTTTCATTCCAAAAATTCTTTGAAGTTATTGGCCGGTTGATTGTTTTTGTAATTTCGCATCGGAACCACAGTTCTATAGATACCAGAAATTGTAGATATATTTTAAATGAAAATTTTGTTTTTGTTTCAAGGACATAGCGGATTCTGCTTACAGACAAAAACTGGGACGACCCCTCCTTATGCCCAGCATTAGTAAACTAATTGCAGATACACTTTTTAGCGTACTTATCCAAGCTCTATTTTTGGTACAGGTAGGTGACTGGTTACTATATTTAACTCATTTTTCTATTGCTTGCTTCATGTAAAGCTTATTCGGTAATTACAATATGTACGCACAAGCAGCCCAATTTTCAGAGTAATGTTCATACAAATATCGATTTGATTTTATGGAATGTCCAAATTTCGTCAATGTTGTTTTAAAAATTTACGTCTACACAATAATGATTGGTTGTTTCCTTTCCGCTCTACTCTTATGATGAACGGTATTGGATAGGGTACAAAGAGTAGTCCGTGAGTCTGTTAACTGAGTGTAACTGTTAGTCAAATAGGTAATTTTCATTTGTCGCTCAACCCCACATTAGAAAACCATGTTATACCTAATAAGCTCTTCAAGCTCAATATGATAATTTCTAGGATTTCATCGCTCGTTCTCCATGAATTTGAACTTTGATTTTTTGAAAATTGTCATCAATCAATAATCACTTTTTCCCATTAAATCTTGCTTTGCAGGGTATGCTAGTTAGCTTGCTACCCATCACGGCTATCGGTCAACTCGTCAGCTTGTTGCATATGTGCCTCCTCTACTCGCTCTACGCTTTTGAATACAAGTGGCTGAACATGGGTAAGCTATCTGTAATCATTTAAAGTTTTAAAAGGGTGTTTAAACTTTTCTTTCTCTATGTTATATCTTATGCTTCCATTCCTTTTTTCTGGTATGTTTTCCTAATGGTTCTTGTGATTTCAATTACAATTAGTTCTTATCTCTTTCTCGTAAGGCTGGGAATTACACAAACGGTTGTCTTTCATTGAAAATAATTGGCCCTACTTCGTTGGATTTGGACTGCCGCTGGCCATATTGACATCTATTCCGACGTCATATTTTATAAGGTAGTCATAGTCCCACATTTACTTTTAGCCCCTCTTTAAATTATGTTTTTTTGCTCTCAGGAAAGGCGATCAGTACTCATCTGTTTTCTGTTTTCCGGTAGTGGTTGTGTATTTTCGATGTTATTTCCATTGTTGATCATAAGTGGCAACGAAGCTGATGTCGTTTCTGGATCGTGGTGAGTAAACGCTCAGATAATTTATGCGAGAGGAAACTAAATTGTTTTCGTTACGCTATCATTTCAGATTTGATTCCATATTTTTTATAGTATATAATTCATGAAAAGGTCGTAGTGATTCTTCAATTTATTATAAAGTAAAACTATGAATATACACGAATAAAATTTATTTTTAATTTCTAACAAATAGTGTGTGACTACTACGGTGCAATTTGTATTTGCAAATTGATCAATTACGACTCGTCGTAGCGCAGTTGGTTTAGCGGCTGGCTGTGGTTCGGCGGTCCCGGGTTCGATTCCCGGCGCGGGTTCTCGATTATTCGATCTTGGGGTACTGGGAAAAATGTGCCCCTCTCACATAGTGCCTAAGCACTGAGAGGGGTACAGAATCTTCTGTTGTAATATACACTTCAGTGAATTAAAAAAAAAGAAAAAATTAAAAACTTTATGAAACCTTTAGTATTTCAATGTAATTTTTACTAGGACGACTTCAAATTGTTCTCACTTGTTGATTCAATTTATTATTATATTTTCTCCTGGATCGCCTTTTAGCAATTATTCCTTGCGGTTGTTCTCCCCAGTAGTGTGCGTCTCAAACACTATATTCAGCCGATTTATGGGGAGACGTCAAGTGGTTGGAACGCCGACCAAGAGTTCGAATCAGACTGTCAAACGCCAAGCGATGAAGAAAAACGAAATATCTTATCGAAGATAATGGTTTTATTTGAATTGAGGATTTTATTATTATGTAATCGCCAAAACCTGAGTTTTAAAATGAATATTTAATATGTAAAAATAAAAATGGTGAGTATTAATTTAAGTTTTGTGTATGTGCTACTCCTTTGATATTTTTTCGTTTTTTTTTTTTTTAAAATGTTTGTAGAGCTTTCAATAAATATCAAACCAATCAATTTCATTGATTTTAACATTATTTTTATGAATTTTCGTTCAGCAATGAATGAATGTTTGTTTTTTTAATTCACTAAGTGACTGGTCACAACAGGAAGATTTTGTACCCCTCTCAGTGCTTAGGCACTATGTGAGAGGCACATTTTCACCAGTACCCCGAACCAAAGCCCGCGCCGGGAATCGAACCCGGGACCGCCGAACCACAGTCCGTCGCTTAACCAACTGCGCTACGACGGGTCGTACTATATAGTATTTATTAATAATTTGACTCGCTGGACGCAAACTCGGGGTGAACGGCTACAAGAGACGCACCTGAGTTCGCGTCCAGCGAGTTAAATTATTAATAAGTATCTCCATTCAGCTTCCACCATTCCTCAGAATAGTACTATATAGTGTAGTGGTTAGTTCTTTCTGAAAATCGAAAGAACTGAAAATTTCTGATAGTCTCTGCAATCTATCTCGGCGTGTTCCAGAACACTTTCCATTTTATTCTCTGCAAATCGAAAATTTTGCGCAAGTCTTATATAATCTGTCCTAGAACCCCTTTGAAACAAATTGTGATGAAATCTTGCCATTGTTTGAGAATCGCTGTTGTAGCGGAAAAGTGAAAACAGCGTAGGCGTGTTTTTCCGTTTCCACTATAAATTGTGAAATAATGGAAACAGGGTTTAATCTCATCAATACATGCTCTAGTGATTTTGGAAGATTGCTAATTTCCATCGCAAACACAGGATCGGCTTCAAATTCACCCATAAAACAATGAATTTCATTGATTTTCACAAATAATTATGCTTCCGTGTAAACACGCCCGCTCAGCATTGTTGTCATGCTAAATCGAGGCCAGCGATTGGCTGGATCGTGAATGAAGAGGATGACCGTCCACCTGCTCCACGGTAGCGGAGGAAAGCGGCTAGTGAGCGCTTACTATACGGGCGAAGATAGTCTCGCACGCAAAAATGTTAGCGTAAAAAGGTCTTTCAGTTTTCTCCACAAAAATATACCTAAATTCGGGCGCAACCAAAACCCACAAGAACGACTGACGACAAGGAATGGTTAAGTGAAATCTCTTCTTTTTCGGAGACCCAAGTTTCGTCCACGTCGACTGACTAGCAGGTGATAAGTATTAAAAATTGCGCGGAAAAACACTTGGGTCAATCGAGTGTAGTGTGTGGATGATGGGGAGTTCCGTAGAAGCACTAGGAGAGCGCTTGCTCGAAGAAGCCTAAAAATGGTGAATGACTCTGGTTTCACGTGATTGGTCGATTTGAGACCACTACGTCATACGCTCTCTCCCGAATCGGGCACCCCATCATCATCAGCAGCACCACCAAACACCATTTTTCCGCTCCGGACAAGAATGTGCGTTCGCCGTGATCCCGTGAGCACAGTTTGGATTTTAGGACCTCGAATGACCGTGAGTGTATTTTTTAATTGTTACGTCATCTTCTTGAAGGTGGGTGACCCGACACCCTTTTTGTGAGGGAGTCTGTTCGGTGATGAGGTTTTTTCCCCCACCCAGGGGATTTTCGGTATTTTTGCTCCAGTTCGGACCTCCCTCAGCACACACACCACGTAGGCCTAGTGGGGCCTGTCAACTAGGCCTGTGCGCTTGCGATGAGCGATAGTTATCGATTGAACGGTTTCCCATCAAATGATTGCTAACTATCGATTGTTTATGGATGTTTTCGGTTAGCGTTAGGTATAGGATATATTTAGGATATGTTTGTTGGGCTGACAACCGCCGCTAGTTTTATATTTGGGAGGGCTTGTCGTTTTTGAAGCCTCTTCCTTGCGGTCTGCCTCTTAGTGACAAAACTGAGGAGCGAGTCCGCCATCTTATGTGGCCGGGTTGTTTTGCGGCCGAACATACCGTGACCTCGATTGCTGCAACTCAATGGTCTGTTTTTTGGCTGCCATTTTTAGGCCCAAATTGAAAATTCTGAGCAGCATTTGACACGCATTTTAGAAAGATATTTCTTGTTTCAATTTCGGCGAGTATTTTGGCCGGTGACAAAATAAGAAAATGTGCAAAAAATGACGTCTTATAATGGATTAGGGCTAAAGTATCGATGACATCACAAATGTACTATCGATAATCGGTGCTATCGAGTGTGTCTGCAACTATCGAGTTTTGAGATTTTGCTTGCCGAGAGAAACCGATCCGGGGCGTCCGACAACAAAGGGGGGAAAAATTCCTGGGCCACGATGCTCGACGGGGACCAAATCTTAGTTTCGTCTGTTTCGGTCGTTCGTGTGCAGCCGGATTGGCCTGTCCAGCACGGGCAGTCCGGTTCCGGACCGGGTCGGGCTCAGACTGGACCCTGCGAGGATGCAATTAAAATTTTGAGCATGCATTCGACGAGAATCTGCAAGTTTGTTCGCCCGCCCACTCAGTTTTTTGGGGTTGGGGCGGTGTCCGGCCGTGGCGTGGCGCTACTGGCATCTTCGCGCGGTGCACCTCCTCTCCTCGCCTACGAGTGTTGGAGGCTTGAGAGGGGAGGGTCGAGCTGAACCGGGGGCTCACATTCCGATGGGTTTTGTCTGAGTTTTGGGGGAGGTGGGACGAATGTGGTTTTTGCTGTTGCACGTTTCGGATGCAGGGGAAAATGAGTAAATTTACGGGACTGTTTCGGATCTGTACCAAAAATAAATGGTGAATCGGTAGTGTTGCTCGACCACAAAGCCTAGTTTCATTTTTGGGGGGGAAAACGATACACTGACCTCCTCGTGACTGATGCGAACAATTTACCTTGCACATTCCAGGAGGGGCAGAAACCTTGGGTTGAAGTTGGGGTGGAGGGGGGTGACTGAGATCCGGGGGGGATTTATAATTTTTTGCTGCAACAAATCTTGTCTCTGAAAATATATTTGCCTAGAATTTTAAAACATCATTCCAGTGATGGTTTAAACGTATTGAGGAAACTTCGAAACAAATTTTCGATGCGAGTCTTAATTTCTTGGGACATCCAATAGAAATACGAATTAGCTTTTGGACAGTTCAGTTCAACAACTATTCCTGGATAGGCTTGGGATGAAGTTATCGCATAATGTAAAATTAAACCATAGGGACCTGTGTAATCGCAGTTTCGGTTCGGACGTTTCGTAGAGTAGACATCTTATAAACGGAAGGGGTCAAAGGGAGTCGATTATGATGAGTTAAGTGTTCAATTGGCGTGTCGGCCTGCAAATTTAAAACACTGTTTGTTGCTGGTTGTGGTGACTAGTGAGACATGAGAAACTGTCCCGCCCCATCAAGTTTGTTGCACGCAGTCTGCATGAGCTTGCCTTCATGCGCTCGATGGCCGGTTCTGACAAGTCTAGATGGCCCGGGGTCCAGGCCGATTATCAGATAGCATACTCGATGCTACCTTAAGTGTAAATCTCGGCCATATCATGTGGGGGTTGTTGTTATTTCGTAATTTAAGATTTTGTTTCACTTTCCAAGATCTTTGGAGCATCACAAAAAAAATATCCTGTGTTTGTGACCATGGGGCAATCTTGCCGACCAATTATGAATTTGAAACTTCTTCTTAATATGTCGATTTGAAATGAGTTTCACTTATATTGTAAGGTGTTATTATATTTAAATGAAAAATCCGCTCCCCGCCCCCCTTAGAAATCTTCTAGTGCAAATTTTTTTATCCAAACCTATGCATGAAGGCGGACACCATGTCTCCTTGAAATTATTGAAAATACAGTGTAGTTATACAGTTTGCGTGTAACTGGTTGTCGAAACTCACACGCGACCTGCCACACATTCGTTTGTAGTTGCTTCTATTCTGCAAAATATTTTAGGAACGCGTGTGTGTACTTACGTTTCAAGGTGGCATCAGGCATGAACGTGCACGTACAGTGCAATGCACCTTGTCAGGCAATAACGTTACTCTTAACATGTTGGAAGATAATCCATTCATTATTGCTTCCAAATTGCTCTGTGAATTGCCAAAACTTTGGCTGCGTAATTAAGCCCAGACAGAGTAGGCGAGATGACAATAATTCATCAAGAGCGTCAGCTGAGGTTTAATCAGTAGCGGTAATTGAGAAATGCATTACATGTACACAGCATGTACTCCTGCAGCCTTCGCGAGCCGGAATCGGCCTATCACAGCACGTTCATTGCGATGTACAGTGACGTTATTGTAACAGCAATAGTTAATTAATAAATCTCGGTTGTGTTTATGGTCACTTAGGTTCGGCTGTAAACCGGTTAACGATCAATCTGCTTTTAATCTATGAAAATATTGGGCGGGGTGGTAGCTGTTCTTTGAAGTTTAGCTGATCGATACCAACCTAAAAATACCAGTGTGTCTGTCTACGAATTGGAGAATTAAGCATGCAAATCATAACACTGAACGTTTACATGTACAATATAATAGTTGCTGACGACGCTCGCTACAACGCAATTTAGTTTTCTGTAGTTGCTATCATCATTAGGTAATTTTGTGTGGATGCAGTTTTTAATTATTGCATTCTGTTGCCTTAAGTACATGTACTCGTGATAACATGTGATGCTTATTTAATGTATTCTACAGATAGTGGGCGATTCTTATAAATATTTTTTCCTGCACCAAAATATTTGCGAAGTGCTGATAACGCGATAAATATTGTCAGATCCGAGCAACGACTACTGATTAAGTGATTATCTAGAAATTGTTTCAGACACTTGTTTCCCCACCTTTTTACACCTTGCGAAGTCCCATTGACTAAAATCATTGAAAAAAAATCATATTGCTGGTGATCTACGAGTCCAACTCTTACTTTGAAGTTCTCCAATTCTGAAGTATTTTTGTTGCATGCAAATTTTTTGGTTGAGTTCAGGGTTTGTCTGCTGTCACCATAATGCTTAGGTACTGTCGCAGAACCGTCTTTCGCTCGATCCGTCACATGAATATGACGGGGTCGCTGCCAACGGTTACTTAACGTAACCTAATCTAGCTTAACTTTAGCATACCCTTTACTCACCTTTACACACTAAACTCAAAGAATAACATATGCTGTGATAACAAATGAGTCAAGAGCCTGTTAGGATAGGACAATCACACCTTTGTCCTTAACTGGTCGTTCGACCCCCGCCATATGCTTGTGGTTACATATTGTAATTGTAACCACGAAGAAAATATCATTTTATTTCCGGTACTGGCCCCGCGGGGCTGACTGGTCTAATCGGACAGGATTGTCTTTTTTTGTGACTGGATGAGAGTTAGATTCTCCATAGGTGTGGCTATTTTTTTATGTGCGCACACATGCATGGGGTTCGTTCTGGCACCGGTGGATATCGGCTGTGTGCACAAAACGATAGCAAATCACTGCCAACTGTTTCACCAACTGGATATCAATCATATTAATGGCCATTCTTTACAGTGGCTCATTTACATGAACATGTATAATTATTACAGTACAACTGAATCGCGGTTCTGCGAAAGATTAGGCCTTCATCGATGATTCAGACCTGCTGCTGCGTCTGCTACTGGCATTCAGGTCTCAACTCGTGTAAAATGCAAACTGAACCCCCTGTAAACATAACAAAGTGGTACATGTGCATGCGAGAACGTATTAGTCATACTTGCCTAGCTTCAGTTTTCGGAACTTTCGGATATTCTCAAGGTTTCTAACACCACATGCACCCTGTTAGGCTGTTTCTGTGATAATTGTAATATCGACATAAATGTCACCAAAATCTTAACTGTGGTGCTATCTTAACTAATCTTAACTAAGTCATTTTTTTCATAATAAATTTATAATGATAAACGTTACTTTCGCATATTATCTTGTTCCAGGTTTCTTTTTATAGTAGCTGACGTCATGTAAATTAACTATTTTGGCTCAAAATTGTTTTATTTAGAGTAGAAATTCACTTTTTGTATGGAAAATCGAGAATAGCTGGGGAAATAAATACATCTGCAGTAACTGTTCAAAATACGAGGAATCATGCAGTCCCTAAAAGAGGGAAATGTTTTTTTAGCTCTGGAATCGAGAAGACTGCTATGGTGTTTGTTGACATAGGCTAAAACTAAAAGAAAATTTACCAATTGAAATCGATGCTCGTGGAAAGACCAATTGATACAGACCTATAAAGGGACCGAATAAATAGTTTGTCGAAAGCTGAATAGCAGCCATACCTGGAGACGTGTATAATTTTTAGCTTAGTTTTTCTAACCCTTAGTGAGCTACTTGTATATTTAAAGTGATATGAAACACTTAGCAATTCGTCTCTTCTCCATAATTCATCACTTTTGCGTGGATAGGACTAAATATACATACGTAAATCTGTCGACTTAGCCACCATATGCATGTCGATCGTTTGGATGATTGTTCAGCTAATCGTGGGTGGGTGAGGAATGTGGATGGCATGCGTGCTACTTTCTTATGTGCCTAATTGTTATTGTCCCATTATACTCCTGACCTGCTCTGACTCTCAAAATGATCATCTCATCTGTGGCTCTTTCTTTTAAGTGTACTGAATTTGAATTGGCCACTCTTTGTCTGTCCTCCCCCCCCCCCCCCCTCTCACTAAAAGGAAAAGTATTTCAAATTATTTTCGCGGATGACTGAGTGTAGCGTGGACAGTCAACGAGTTTCGCCCAAATATAATTTCTTTCGTTACTGTAACTTTCGGATTACGCCGCTAAACTATCTAGCTTTGTGTTTTTATTTACTTAAATATATCCGAATCTGCTCGTTCCTTTACACTTTTTCGTTAAAAGGAAAAGCGATTTGCTTTTTTTCGACAGGACAATAGTAACGTTTGAGCCAGTAAACACGTCCATTATACAGGGGAAAATATTAATTCGTACCAAAAAAAAGCTTTGAAGTTGACCTAGGAAATACTGTGAGTGAAATTAAATCGGTTTGGGCAAATTTTTGAGTTTGCCAAGTCTATATTACATTCAAAGTTTTATTTTCGCGTGAAGTTATTAATTTATTTCGTTAAGTATATTTATTCAATGGCCTCGAAAATAGAGCACCCCTTTGGTAACGATTTGTGTAGTTATGCATTTGTGTATCCGCAAATCGAGACTGATGAAGCCTTCTGGAGTTGTCAAAGGATTTTCGGATTCCGGCCATTTCAGGCTCATTATTTTTTTGAGAATCGTAGCCAGACTCGAATTTTTTTTTTGCCCTTGTTTCTTTTTAAAAAATCTGTACAGGTATGCTGACGGGAGGGCGAACTATTAGCTAGTTCAAGGCAGCTATCTCGTATTGGTTGACGACACAGGATACACTAATGATCCCCCCTCTGGAGTAATGTGTCGTGTACAATGTAAATGAGACCGTTAAGGTTAAATTTGTGAAGACATTTTTTTTTTTTTTTTTTTTTAGTTTCCATCAACTGTAGTCAACCGCACTACAGGCTTACGTCCCCCTCATGGTGCTTGGGCACTGTGCGAGGGGGAACGACCAGTACCCCGGGGTCGAAATTTTCGAGAGCCCGCGCCGGGAATCGAACCCGGGACCATCGTGGTTGAATCGTAGTTGGCATGTTCCAGATAATGTGCAATGCCTGTTAACTTACACGTAAACTGGAAGAGTTCCGTCGTTTATGCACTATTATTTATTTATTTATTTTTACATTTATTATTTCTGAAGGATTCGAGCTGCCTGACGGACTATTATACAGAACTGTCTTGGATTTACCTAATCATTCGGATTTTTTTTTTTTAATCAACTGTAGTCAACCACACTACAGGCGTTTTGTACCCCTCATGGTGCTCAGGCACTATGCGAGGGGCACATCCAGTACCAAGGGATCGAAAATTTCGAGAACCCGCGCCGGGAATCGAACCCGGGACCGCCGAGCCACAGCCAGTAGCAATACCGACTGAGCTACGACGAGATTGATTTGGGGAATTCCTGCTTACCCCGACAATTGAATGTTTTTAATCTTCTCGTTTAGGTCTTCAAATTTCAATTGCAATTCAACTGCGTGAGAAGATTGGTTTAAATTGTGATCGAAATTTGCCAATCTTTGTTTCGAGTGATTTCCCAAATAATGATGAATATCCTGTTACATAAAGTTCAAATATGAATAGAAACAAAAAATAATTGAGCTACCTTTTACACGCAGCTCTAATGTAACATTACGGCACTGCAATTTAAAAGAAAAATATTTAAATACCTTTCATTTTCGATACATTGGAAAATGTAGCTTTCGTAATATTTTCTTTTTTTAAAGTTCTGGCTCAGATCATGTTTGAGTGAGTTTTCAGTTGGTAAAGGTAATTCTCTATCATTTTTTTTATGGATTGTAACAGACAGATACATGCATATGTACTGTGCCTATCCGTACACTTGTCGAAACTTATAAAATAATTGAAATAAGAAATCTGGATGTGAAACAAATTACGTACCATTCATGGTACTGTTCATATTCAAGCCTGCCTTGGATATTTTTACTCGTGCATATGCTTTAGTGATACAACCCAAGTTTGAATATCAATTCAGAGTACACACAAATTTTCAAAGAATAAATTCCCGGTCAATTTGTTCGACCTAAAAATACTTTTTGGAGGATTGCTCATTCACCATGTTTCTTATCACAAGTCAGAGCTTCGATCACGGTATTTTTTCATGAAGCTGTTGATCACTTGAGCACGTAAAAATTGATTCCGAATGCGTCTGGACGCTGTAGAACTAAATAAAAACACAAAGCTAGATAGTAAACCAGTAAGAGCAACGGCAACAAAGATTATTAATTAAAAACATAAACTTTTGAAAATTACAGAATCTAGAAAAATGTATAATTTTTGTTGCCATTGTTGCTGGCTTGCGTCCAGCATTCGGAATCAATTGTTTACGTGATACCGGCATCTTTTTTCTAAATATTATTTTGTAATTTGAATCTGTTACGTATGCTTTCTTTCATTGAAATGGCTCGGTTCACTGTTAAGTTAATGCAATAGAATGCCAGTCATTCTCGCAACACAACTATTTTGGTTGATTAGACCAATTTTTGGGTTGCCTCGTTCTCCGTGGATGTCCCTCTTAAGTGCACGACACCTAGAGTTTACCGAAACTCTTACACTTGACTTCTGAAGGAGGCATCACTCAGGCCGTCATCAGACTGGCAGAATAGCATGTATTACTCTGTATTCTATTATCTCCCGTGTCCGCGAATCGCTGGTCTAGTCAAATGCCTAGGGGGGATGAAATTCCGTGGCGTGGAGCAAATTCGTAGTGGGCTGCGTTTACAAATAACCTCCCGCTGAGTTATTCAGAATGTTGGCATGCATGTGTCTTAACAGTCCACCGTCGCCCCCACGTTTTGGGTGCGAGCGAGATCGTTCGTTTTGCCTTCGTCTCCGTGAGCCCTCCGTGAGAGCCCACAGGCAGCGGCGGCGGCGCCCTTTCCACGAACGAAGCCAAAAGCGAGAGCGGCATTTTAACTTATTACGCACCGATAACGAGTGCTGAGCTGTTTAGTTGGATTCTAATGTTGCGGACAACTAAATAAAGACTCACATCATGTGACGTGGTTCCGTTGTGTCTTGATCTGATTTGGAGAAATTTAAGTATGCAAAGTTATATTTTTGGGTAGGAGATATTTTTTGTTCATTTATTTTGAAAGTGTGTTTTAATGCTCCCCCCTCTTTATTTTTAAATTTTATTAAATATCTGGCCAATTTTTGTCCGTAAGCAATCGACGGCTTTTGTGGTTGCAAATCGATTTTTAATCACGTGTAAATCTATAGGAGGATTTCTCTTTCGCCCTACACGTATATTTCTTTTTTCCTAATACATATTGACATGCTTTCAGTTCGCCCACTCCTTTCTTAAGTTGTGTAGATATGTCGTTGCCTCACCTCTTCGGCACAGAAAGCGCTTTTTAGCCTGATTTTTAGTTGTGTGTGTAGTTGATAAACGGCCACCCGAAAATTCACTGCAACAAGTGGTTTGGGGCAGCCCGCTGAATCTATTATGGCTAAATTAATAAAAAAAAATCAGATTTACGTTTAGTTTGTGTCTGTGTTCTTTGTGGCGTGTATGTTCTAGTCAAAAGGATTATATTTGCTAGCTTATTAAAAAAATATGGTGTGGCGCACCATTGGTTTTTTAAATTACTCAAAAACGACAGCGTACGACTCGTAGCCCAGTCGATAATGCAACTGACTGGCTCGGCGGCCCCGGGTTCGATTCCTGGCGCGGGCTCTCGATTATTCGATCCCGGAGTACTGGTGAAAATGTGCCCCTCGCATAGTGGCTAAGCACCACAATTGAAAATCCTTTAGTGCAGTGACTACAGATAAGAGAACAAAAAAAAATGTTAGTGTGGAAACTGTATATTTTGTTAGAAAATCCATTTTAGTTTTATAGCTACGAGTGTATCAACTCCATAATTTATGGATTCAGAATCAAGCCATGGGTAGCCGTACAAAGCAAATATGCAAACAAGTTGAGAGAAAACGACAGTAGACATGCACAAGCTAAATTTAAAATTCCGTCGTGAAAGCGCTCACAAGTGGAATTTATGGGTGTGAAAAAATTGTAGAGAAACAAGCATGTACATTTTTTTATCAATGTGCCACCACTTACGTTACGTTACTAAGGAAAGTAAGGAAAATGTTTTTATGGTTGGATTTGGTACCATAAAATGATAGCATTATTATCTGCGTCCTAATATTCAGTACTGCCAATTACAGGTTATATACAAAAAATATTTGATATAATTAATCTTTGACTAAATTTGAAGTACAAACATCCATATAAAAACAAATCTATTACTCTGTACTATAAATTTTATATAAAATCCAGTTATGTAAAAATGACTAAAAGCATGACGCTAGAGACATGCATTCTCATGCTTCTCACTTTGACATTAAACACACATGTAATCCTAATTGATTGTTAAATGAAATGGTGCATCCAGGACAACACTCTGGGTTATGGAGCTCCAGTGCAGCTTCGCTTGTAATATACTTCGAATGCTGAAGGGTTAACGTTTTTTGAAAAATATCGCGGTGCCGTTATTTGCCGTGACATATTTTGTGTGTCCATACGTTTTTGTGAATTGAGATGCCAGCGTGTATATTCACCGGGTAGTGCTGCCTCATTCTCTAAATTGCCCATTATTTGCTTCAATTCTTTCTCCCTACTTCGTTAATTTTATGCTTCTGCTGGCGACAATGGCGCTGATTACCCACTACCACAACCATAACTGTGGTTGTTAAATTTCCTCTCAATGGCCGATCTATGACATTTTTTGGCGTTTCCGTTTGCATCATTTGGCGGTCATCTTTGGTACATGCAGTTGAACAGCGCTCAAATGGAAAAGTCGTGACGTCGTTGGTCGTACATGGCCTGGAAGTCATGGCTTAATAGTAGCATGATTATTGCGTAACTCTAGTTTCCTTTCTGTGCATGATATTCTATTAAATTCAATTTTTTTTCACTTCACAGATCGGAGTCAAAGACTCTGCATCGATATCACTTCGACCCAAACCCCGCTGGACGTGCCCGTGACGTGGCTCTTGCGACAGTGGTGGTAGCGCCTCTGTCGTCCCTCTCCGACGTCATGAGATCGCTGAAAGATGATGCGAAGGACCGATCGCCGGGGACGAAAGACACGGTGCGTCGGGCTGGCGAACAAAGCCGGACTCTACACTAGACTTTCCGGAGAGAGTGGCAGCCACAGCAGCAGCACCACTAGTGATAGCCTAAACTCGGCCAAGAATGGACAAGCGTCATCATCCGGCACCACCCCCACCGGCCATGCTGTCGAGCCAGGGCCGGAACCTGGCGTCGACCGATCTCAGGCGGGTGTCACCGGCTGGGGTAGCCGCCGGGTACTAGACTGGACCCGACCTGCCCAGTCCGGTGAGGACTGCGGCACCAGTTCCGCTCCTCGTGACAGCAAACCTCAAGTGTGCAATGCATCGTCCTGGACGTCCATCGCCGCCCGTCCGTTGCCCTGCCAGGCTCCGCAGAACCTGACCAAGTCGGCGCCAGTCGCCGCGACCAACCAACGGGCACCAGTGGTCACCGGTGTGTCACGGTCCGGCGCTGCGCCGACATCCCGCGACATGGCCTCGTCGGACGTGACCGCCTGTGCCGCTCGCAAGGTCCCCAAGAAGAGGAAGTACGAACCAGTGGAGTCGGAGGACGAACCTGTGACGCCACACGTCGAGCCCTCGCCAGTGGTACGAGCGGTGGCAGTGATGTCTGATGAAGCTGGACAGCATCTATCGGACACTGACCGTCATCAACATCACCTGCAGCAAAACAACCATGGAGTGGACACACTCCGGACTCCAGCAGCGGAAATGGTTAATGACATTGAGCTGGACCTGAACGAGTGGGCTGGCCACCGGGTATTGGCCCGCGTGGATGGCGTCTACTCAATGGGTGTTATTCGTCACGTGTTTAACAACCGCGATCTGCTGGTGCAGCTCGACCGCGACCAGCGGCAGGTATACTGTGAAGACGTGCTGCGGCCGGACCGCTGCGACGTCATCAGTGACCACAGCCCGCCGCCCGATCGCATAGCCGTGGGTGCCCGTGTGTGTGCTCGCGTGGACATCTTGGAGAACACATATGCTGAGGGAACTGTGGTTGGGGTGGGTACCAAGCCTGTGCAGTACCAGGTGCACCTGGCCCCACCTCCGGGTGTCGTCGATGGTGGCGACAAGGACGAAGTGTGTTTAGTGTCGCGTGCCAATATCCGGCTGCTGCAGGCCCCCTGGTGGGAGGAACTGAAGGCACAGCTGCAGGAGAAGGAGGAAGCGGCCGCAGCTGCCGTAGCCGCTGCAGGAGAAGGGGATGGGGGACCGATCGAGGTGGGGAGCCCGGCGGGGCACCCACGAATTTTACCTTCACACTGTGCTCCACCTCGGGCTTCACCGACGTACATAAATGTTGGTAGTCACGTCTCCTTCGTGGCCGGCAGCGCGGCGCTTTCCGAGCAACAGGACCTAGATTGCACGGACCAGCCGACATCGTCCGTCGTCTATGAGCGCCATCGCGCTGCTCACATCTCTCAGGAAGTGCAACAGCACCGTGGCCAGCCGCTACTTAATCAGCACCATCTGCTGGCCCAACCACCTGAATGTGTCCGGCGGCAGCAGGAGCAGGATTTCCACCACCAGCGGCTGCAGCAGGAACAACAGCATCAGCGGATGCAGCAGTTGGAGCGCATCCAGCTGGAGCACCAGCAGCGTGTGGCTCATGAGCGGTGCCAGGCAGCAGAGCTGGAAGAACAGCACCAGCAGCGGCTGCAACAGCAGCAGCAGCAATTGCGCAAGATCCAGGTGGAGCAGCAGCAACGAATGTTGCAAGTGCAAGAAGAACAGCAACAGCGAATCCTGCAGGCTCAGGAGGAGCAAGAGCGAGTCCACGATGATCAACATCACCAACAGCAACAACACAAACTGGTTGCCGTACCTCTGACTCCCCACCAGATGTCGCTGCACCGCCAACAACCGGTCTTCGTCTTCCGCGATAATGCTGGCGATGGCTTGGATGATGACGATTCATCTGAGGATGAACTTAAGAAAGAGGACATCCATTTCGGCTCTGAGGGTGGTAGTTACAGCAACTGTCGCAGCCTTTCGCTAACGCCCAGCACTCTGCACGGCTCACACCAACCACACTCTGCCGGCCACCACAGCAGTGGCAGCCGCGGTCACCAGCAGCACCATCACCAGCAACATCACCGCCGGGACTCTGCGCTCAGCCGCGGCAGCTCTACCTCAGAGCATGCTGGCAACTCACGGTCGCCGGCCACCACTCCTCAAAAATTTAAGAAAGGAGATGTGGTTTCCACGCCAAGTGGTATACGCAAGAAATTCAATGGTAAGCAGTGGCGCCGCCTTTGCTCCAAGGAGGGCTGCACCAAGGAGTCACAGCGCCGTGGTTACTGTTCACGTCACTTGTCCATGCGTGGCAAGGGGGTAGCGGTGGCGGGTGCTGGCGGCGCATCCAAGGGTGGCATGCAACCTTCATTTCCAGGCCGCCGAAAGGGACAGCTCAAGGAGGGAAGCGGTGAGCGTGCCGGGACAGGCGAGCGGGAATCTGAGTGGGATGAGACGTCTCCACCGTCCAGTGGTGCCAGCCCCGCTTCCAGCAGTGCTGAGTGCGAGCGACGACACCGCTTCGACTCTGATGAGAAGGAGGTGGCCAACATGCTGGTGTCATTGTCGGCCACACCCACCTTCTCGCCACAAGGCACGCCGCTCAGCAGCACCTCGCCGCGTGCTCACTCTCAGTCGCCACTCATGATGGCCGGCGCACGTGGCAATGTTTTCACACCCATCGTAAGGCCAGCAGCCACCCTGCTGGCTTCGCCTCCTCCTCCCTCTTCCGGCTCCGCGTCGGGCGGAGGACACTGGGGCAGCCCACCGCCAGTGGCAGTGCGCACCCACCACCCGGTTGCGCTGGCACCGCCTCCACCCGCTGACCGTGCAGCCGCCCTGCAGGCACCATCCGTTTCTGCCTCATGCTTGGTCCAGCTTCCGGCCACAGACCGCGGCATCATCCAGCTAGTCAGCAGCCAGGCCAAGAGTGCTGTCGCTCACCATCAGCCGATGGCTCTGCTGCAACAGGCGCTACAGGTGCAGGGACCACCATTGCTCCCGCTGAGCCATCAACAACAGCAGCAACGGTTCGTCCAGCATCACCACCACCTCCAGCAACATCAGCAGCAGCAACACTACTTCACTGCTGCCGTTGCCACGATTACTTCGCCGCCCTCTCCACCATCACCGCCACCAGTCCAGACTATGCTAGCCGTGGACGGACTGCATACGCTGGTTTACGCCGCCCAGCAGAGGTCACGTCTGTCGCCGCCACCCTCTGCTCCGGCTGTTCTCCAGGTGGAACCGCCGCGGCCGGTTGCACGTTCAGTGTCGCCACCGTCGCCACTAGCAAGCACAGAGATCACCCATCGCCACCACCAACACCTGCACCACCACCATCACCAGCAGCATGCGAGATCAGACTCTCCTCCGGTGAGCCGGCAGCCGCACCCCGTCTCCGCTGACTTGGCGCCGCTCCTGAGCGTAGGCGACGAGGACGACCTGCGGGTTCGCTCCACCTCGCCGAACGACATTGAATCTCGAGGCCCAGCAGGTAACTACTCTTGGGACTTATCTTTTCACCAAAATTTGCGTAAACTTTGCGATAATATCCAACGAACGCTTTGTTGGATTATTGTTAGAGGTTGGGTTTTTTAAAAATGAAAATGGCAAGATAGCAATTTTCTGTTTTTTTTTAGTGTTTTTTAATTTAATGGGAGCGCATTTAACGTTTCATTTATAGCAAATACTACCGCACTAACTTAGACCTTTTGTCTTTGTCACTTTTGCAGAGCTCTGTATTAAGGTGCCGGCAACTGTTCAGGTACAATGCACTGCACTTTGAATTGTTGACGAGTTGTAACAAACTTACGTCGTTTCCTATCGATTATGAAAGCAATTTTGTGCCGTCATTACCTATTTAGTGGCCTCTAGTTTGTCATTCTGCATAGCGTGATGCCAAGTCTATAGGCCTTAAACAAAAAACTAATTATGTGCTCTCTCTCTCACTCACTCGGTTCAAACTGCGATGTCAATTTCTATCGGCGGATATGCAATCCCATTTATAAATATAATCCTCAATAAATAGGCCAATTCAGTGCCTGGTGGTTTTGTGTGTACATGTGTGCGCGATCGAAATCGGTTGTCTGCTGCAGTTCGTTTCGATGCATTTTCATTGTACCGGAGCCGATTGTTTTATTTTATTTTATCCACCCACCCAGAATTTACGGATGCTCTGGTGCTATAGGGGCCATCGCACCAACCCAACTCTCCCCGATTCGTTATCACGTTTTATGTGTGTGGCCACCCCGTCACTTGCCTGGGGCCGGCATCGGCGTCAGCTAGTCGTTTTGGAGGCCTACCTCAAATTTATTTCATTTCAAGGGCCCTCACATAATTCAATGCAAATCAGTGCTAGACGAAAACATTCGCTAGTGTCGTGGCAAACGTCTATACTTTGTGTCTATTTTATAATCTAGGGTACAATACAGATCAGATTTCAATTTTTTAATTGACTCCGCTTATCTGCTTGCAGTATTAAGCATCCAAAATATAATTATTGTTTATTCGAATTAAATGTAAGATTTTCAAGAAATCGCTGTTGAAGATTGTCAACTATAATTCATTGTACTATACTCGCCGTGGTTGCAGATCTAGGACTCACAGTGCTCTAGTGTGGTCCAATTTTTGTGGGCCCACAGCCTGCGCTGGCCCTGCCTCCCACGACCTCCCCCTCACAAACCCCTCCCCTCCGTTTGATAGCTTTCGAACACGTAAAGGGTTTGGCTTTTTGAATCACGGAACGCTGGTTCTCGGCTGCATTTAGTCAAGCTTCCTGTCATTCTTTTTTTTTTCTTTTTGCACGATTGTATAATTTTATGAAATCTGTTGGAAACGTAATCAAGAAACGTAAACATCCCCTCCGCCAACACGTCCACATCCGTAGTCCTGCAATTGGTGTTGTTCAGATTTACGTAAAAGGAAGAGAAAAGAAAAACCATGAACGCGTATTAGCAAGTTGTGGGCGTTTTTGCAAGCCGCACAAAAGAGGAAAACTTCATAGAATAAACTCTCGATTTTACACTCTAGTCGAATACGCTAGTGTGCAGTGCAGCGTACAATTCCCAAATCGATCGTATCGTAACCTAACGTCGAGACTTACTTCGTCTCGTATCCACTTACACGTTTCCAGAGAAAAAAGTGGTTGCCGCAAATCTAATGTCATATCATCATAATAATAACAATCATAATAGCAAAGAAGGCTAGCTTCTCTCTGCTTAAATTGTCGTTTGGAGATTCACTCCAATTTTCGATACTTATATTGCCAATATCGATTCAGCCATATTTGGTTTGGACACACAAACAATGACTGTTTGAGCGAAGTCTCGTCTTGGGTGAATTCGCGTATGACTTATTATACTGGCTCGACTTGGCCCGACAACATGAGATTGGAACGTACAGGCCACAAATAGCGTTCAAATTGCATTTAACAATCTACTCCTGTTGATATTATTTTTTGGGTTTGCGGAAACGTTAATGGTGCCAAATTCGAGTCAAACTTATCTAAAGAACTCTTTACTTACTCTTATCTAAAAGACTTGTTCGCCACAAACCACTTTAGCTTTAAAGCAGATTTGTTTTTCCGAAGAAGCGTCCAAAATGGATCCATAAATGAATTTGTAGTGTACCTTTTTTTCTTAAACTCCGCGAGAACAATGTGGGTGTTTTCTGACGGAAAGCAACGGAGGAAGTTTATTTTATTTAAATGCAGAAATACCTTTTTCAATGCGTCGAATTTCTACGAAACGCCTGTTGCCTGTATTATCGCTCTCGTCTCTGCTGACAAATGTGTTCGTATAATACGTGCGTTCTAAATAGCGGCTAGGTCGAAACAAGCATGAGTAATTTATATAGGAGTAACTCTTAATTATCACACCTCCAACCCTTTGTTCGTACGTTATTTGTACTTATTAAAATTGAACTGCAGCGTCCATATCACTGTCACGTTTCTTGGCTCGGAATGTATTTAATTCACTCTTTGCTTTTTGGCTATACTCAGTCTGATCGGAACATTTTTTTAATGACACAAAAATTGCACCTGACAATCTATCGCAGACCTTTTCTGAACGTTCATAAATCTTTTAATTGTTTTCATTTTATAATATGTTCGGCCATCAGCCCTTTGTTTAATCGAATACTCTCAAAAGTTGTACTACTTGCATTTTTAATATAGTGTTGCACTTGTACATGTTGGGTAACTCATTGAGAGAAAAAAATATAAATGCTGAAGTTCAATTGCAATGGCTGAACGACGATTCGTCCGGACCGGGTGACCCTGTCCACTATTATCGGGTCGCCTCCAGGCCCGCTCCAGCTTCCCTGGAGTGACCTTGAGGCGGATGTCACCTTGGTGGCAAAAACCCAAATCCGCGCAGTCTGGAAAAATTTGCTTTCGTTGCAACTTCGTCAGTTACATAATGGGGCTGCGTCGGCTAGACTTGACACAGTGGTTCCCATTCATGGTTCTCCTGTATGGACGGGATGCATTTGCACCTGGGTAGGGAATGCAGATTGATCCTAGGGGACGACATTGACGGTCTCGAATCCGAAACTATCGTTAAAAAGTTCTTGCCGTTTCCAAAAATCCAAAGTGTAGTTCAAACTGCAGCAAACGATTCACTTATTTTGAAGCGTTATTTACCGTTTCTGCAGTTTCCACCAAAAATGGTGTGTTGAAATACGCATTTCAAAACCGCGCCATCTCTACAGGTATATGTTGTGTAAGCAACATAGTAATTTGGTTAATTGACCATCGAACTTCACGTAGTCACTTAAGTCTAGGTCGCATGTATACGGGTTTATCAGCGCACACAAAAAGCAAGCCCGTATATACAGTATCTGTACATGTACTGTATATTATAAACGTCCACTTCCCACCCTTATCTGTTTTGTGTGGATGGCTGGGGCGAACACATGTTTTTGGCGTGATATTGTCTGGTCACTCACTATATCGGCCCACGTCGATTGCTAGTGTGTGTGCCGGCTGATTATGGCTCGCTTCTCCTGCTCTTTTATCTGCCGATCGATCGATCGATTGATTTCTCACAGGTTCCCGATAACGAGTGTCTGTCTGATGCTCCCTGGCTGGCATGCGTGCTATACAGCGTGTGTACACTGTATTATATAGCGTGTGTACACTGTATTATATAGCCCAGGACTTCTGTTGAATGGTCTGTTTTTCTAAAATCCAGTTTACACTTGCTGCAAGTCGATGGTTGGTTGGGGGCGTGGAGCCGGGTCTCTTCTTTTTCTTTTCTTCTGTGCACTACTTCTTGACTCGCACAGTCTAACGCTATCTAGCGGACAAGTCCAACATCGCAGGCACCCAAAACTTTAGTAGTGAATAAATCGCTAACAGTACCATAGTAGATTACAGGCAGCGCCTTAAAAAATAACTATGTACTGCAGAAAACAAATATATCATTTGATAATTTGCGTCTTAGGCTTATAAGCGAGAGAAACACATGAATTAACCTAGGACACGACCAGGGGGTAAAGGACGACGCTCGAGCAGGCAAGACTCGAAAATGCACGAAGCAAATGAAAACGAAATTTTGCTATAACACACCCAAAACTTCTTTGTCGCCAAAGAGGGGGCACCATTTGCAGTGTGAACAGTTTCTCTGGAGGTGGTTTGATTTTGGAATGGCTTTAGTTGCTCGCCCAGCATCCCTCTGAGAATCACGATTGTTGGTACCATCTGGTGGCGTTCCAGAGAATCGTTCGGTTCGTTGCAGCTGGTAGCCGTTCTACACTTAAAAAGATCAACGATCTGCGTCGATGGCACTATCGATAACGTTTTTGGGGGCCACCGTCTATTAGGCGCTCTCGTAGAACAACGAATAGGACGCATTGGTGGTCTTCGCGCATCTCGCGGTGACAATTGTAAACCTACCGAATGACTAAGGGTGGGTGTCACCTTGTGTTAAAGCACAGCGCCCATACCAATGCTGTGTAGGTGGTGTAGAAACCCTGCATACGTTGGCACGAGCTCGCCTGTGGCTGCATAAATTACTGGAATCGAGCGGCCGTTCTCGAGGGAACAGCGACGAGATTCATCAACGACATGATCGTCTCCACCTCTCGCATCGTTAATTCATCTCTGGCGACGCAATTGCCGAGCGCTTTCATTTGGCGTTCTCTGTTCTCCGATGATTATAAGCGCCCGAGTGGCCCACAAGTGACTATGGGCGCCTCGCTGTATCGCTAGACGGCTCTGCGATCGCCAACCAATTGATCTGGCAATTTGTCGTCGCAAGATATTATAGCTGTCACTGCTTTGTTAAGTTGCAACTACCAAATGTGTCACAAAACTTTCGCCGAACGGTTTTTGTTCGCGATAAATCCCAAATTGCCATGCTCCCAGTCATTTGAAGGCACCACCAGCGGAGACAGTTGCTCGCTCAGTAAAATCGCACAATTACATATGAGGCGGTGAATCGTCGATAGTTTTTTTTTTTCGAATTGAGAATTAAGAGATTTTACTGGAAGTACTGGAATAAATTCCAGAGTCAGATTAGTTAGGTAAAGTATTGAAAATTTCTTTGTGGCTTGCTCCAAGTAAATGGAATAAATTCCAATAAAAGTATGCTAATTTCTACCAATTATGTTTTTTCACTTCTAATTGAAGTTGGGCTGGTCAGATTAACTTTGTCCATCTTTAAAATGTAATAATGGGAATTCTTGGATCATTAATCAAAGATGAATTCGATTGATGGTCGTCATAATAATTCGTGTGCGTTTCGCCCAATACGCTTATGTCCTCTGTCGGCGCTATAGAAAAGCTTTGACTTTTGTGACCATTTCAACAGTTTGACATGACAAGATTAAATTTTTGTACCAAACAAAAATAAAAATTAAATTGGGTGTTACACCACTTTGGATTTTTCCGCTTCACATGTATACGTATGTGTTGGTGATTCAAACCAATATTCGTTACAATAATTTTGGCAAATGAAAATGTTTGGGTTATTTGTTTTCAGCAAAGTAGTTTACGATTTTTATTTTTTTTGTAACCACGAGTGAGTGGCGCTTTAAAGGTTCTGTTGATATTTTCCGAAACATTTGCCCTGTGGCGTGATGGCAGCCAATTTATTGCGTTATCGACTTAGAAGGGGTTCTGGGATTTTTTCCCCCAAGTTCATTCACCCTTCGGGAGTCCTGCGGAAACACCATTTTCGGTCCAAGCATATTTTGAGAAATCTGGGCTTTGATGACGCATCGATGTGGCATCGCGGTTGCTGTTGCGACTACATGGAACTCTGCTGTTGATGATTCTCTATCGGTGGTGCAAAACCCAAATGTTTGTTTGGCGGGAGAGAGTTCCACGAATCACCATCATGTGGACCTATCAATCTTTTTTGCATAGGGCCATAATTGGCTCGTAATTTAAAAAATCAGGTCTGGTGCCAAGAATTCGGTTGACGTGGGGCGTTCTCTGTCGACGAGCAACTTATGAAACAACGAGATTGAAAGGTAGCAGTCGGATGACCAAGAAAGACACTTTGGCAATCCAAATTTGGCAGTGATTTCGCAAATCTAGTGATGCTTGAGTATCTCTAGAGCTATGTGTTAAGAAAGTCCACCAGTGGTTTCGTCCTTTAACTGTCCCAGGGGCAACTTGGAGTTTGAGTATCTAAAATAGAGTTTGCGGATCGCCTTTTTTCCGACGTGCGTGTGACAAGTCATTTTACTACGTGAGTCAGGGTGAGCAATTTTATGCTTTATCCTGTGACGTCTACCGGACGAGCAACGCCATCAAGCGGTCACGTTTTGGCTATTATTTGACCTGGCGCTGGGCTCTATTCACGACATTGCATTTCTGGAGACGAAATTTCTGGCAACGTCGCTGATCGACGTCTGATGCCACTCTGCCAACACGCTCACGTTGTTCACGTTCACGTCAATTTGTCACCTAACTCGCCACCGGACGTGATAAAATGTGCCAATTAAAACAAGGTAGCCTATCGGAGCTGCAAAATCAGATCAAATATTATTTAATCTTAGCTTTTTTTAAAACAATGTTTTGTTTTTGTGAAACAGAATAATTGTTAACAATAAAAATATTGAGTAAAATAGAACAAGGTGAACTTATATAACGTAAATAAAAATACACTAATTCCAAATAAATGGAAACCAGTATAATAATGTCCGATAGTAAGACACTTTAATCGAGGAGGTATTGGCTATTTTTTAAAAATATATAATAGTAAATTGGAAGCAAAACAAATTAAATGTTATTTTGAAGTACCATGTTAATTTCTTAAATTTTCAAACTGTCATTAGGACTCTTGTTGTGGAAATTGAATTTCATTCTATTCTTGTCGACTTGAAATGCCACATGGGTTTTTTAAATGGATACCTTGACTTTGCTTTTCGTTATATTTTGCGCAGAGTCTTCCGCATTTTTTTAATTTGACGCCACCTCATCCCTTTTTCTTTATTGCTTAATGTTGACTTTTGGGAAGGCTGTGGGTTGCTTCACTATCACTATTGGGACAGGCATTTTTAGGCAACCAACGCCCGTAACGGAACTTTCCACTCACTACAGTATATATTGTACACGTACTACTACTGTATATAGGCGTACTCGCACTCGGAATGACTCAGATTCGCCGTATCGCTAGAGCCACTTTCCGAAAATCTCCAGGAATCGATAAGCGTTGGTCTCTCGCATTCACCGTTTCGAGGAATCCAAATTGTGGGGGTGGGGTGGGGGAATAAAGAGGACCCTCTCGGACCCACCTAGCGTTACGCACGCTCAGTGGCATTCTGGAACTGAGGCAATGTCGACATTTGTTTTTGCGCTCTCTTAATAAATACCTCCTCGCTTACTCGGTTTCGAGTTTCTGAGTTCTTTGACCTTTCGGGGACGTTTGAATTTCCTGTGTTGTGTGTGTGTGTGTGCTTGAGCAGGATAACGCAGTGCGAAGTAATAATATCCACCCCTTTCTCGCTGTTCCTCTCTCACTACAATTATCTCGCTATCAATGTATAGATGGGGGTTACTGTTTTCAAAGTATGCTGTCCAATATCACAGTTTTCGTCTGCCATCTTTTTATTGTGACGTCACTTTCTTCAATTCTGGAGAAATTACATGTTAGTATTATAAATCTTAGTAGGAGGTAGAAGCCGATGATAGTTAATCACTCAGATAATTGGGGATTGCAGGACTACAGGACTTTTTGTTTAAACGATCTTCGTTGCCGAGTATTTGATTGTAGTTAGTATTATAGTTAAAGCTTTTCGTCGTGTGGCAGTCATTTTTCCTGAGAAATTGTGTGACATATTTATCGATGTATACGGAGTACGTGTTTTTGGTTAGTCCTCACGCATGCTTATATCGCTAATAACGTTTGCTGAGTAGGCTTACCAGCTATCTAGCCTCAACCCTCCCCCCCTAGGGGGCGACCTGGGAATTGTATCTAGCCAAGGTCTGACCTAGGTAGAGATAGATCATTAAGGTCTGATATTCAACAGGAATGGGTTATGATTTTTACTTCCGTTCTGAAATAGGCGTACGATTCGCCCGAAAAATTCCGAAGGTGTTTGTCGGAATCGAATCCGCGATACGGGCACCAAAGACAATCGACATGAGCAAAGGTATCGAGAGACGTCACTAAACGGTCTGCCGTCTATTCTGTAGCCTGACGCTAGGTACATACACCCAAACTCCACCGACGTTGATGTGTTTGCGAGACGAAATTTCGGCCAATGTCGCTGACCGACGCCTGACGTCACCCATTCGTCACGTTGCTCTCGTCTGTTCACGCAAATTCTCAATTAATATTGGAACTCTTCAAAAAATATTATTTTGTTACATTGCGCGCACGCACATGCATTACAGACGCCAGTTTGCTCGGGTTGTTCGTTCTGTTGTTTGGCGTAATGTCCTTGTTAATGAATGTTTGTTAGGGGGTGCACCGGTGATTCAGCATCTTAACCCCCCCCCCCAGAGGGCGACCTGGAAATTTTTGCTTTACCTAGGCTGCCTAGGAAAGGGGTCTTTAACGTCCCGATATCGTACAGGTGCGGGTCATGATTTTACTTTTATTCCGAAAGAAGGCGCGTTAAGGAATTTCTCTCGCCCGAAAAGTAATGTCCTTGTACTACTGTTTAAAAAATGACCGTGATACGCGAGAAAGGCGCTTATTATGCTATTTTTTTATTTATGGTAGATTCATTTTATTGTCGATGATGTGATCTGTTTGGTGATTGACGTTGATAATTCATGCCTTTTTCTCTGGCAGCGTACGGATGTCGATCCTATCCCTCTTTACAAATTTCGTGTGGTTGAATTGATTGCAATTCGCAAAACTGTATCTGTGCCCGGGCATTAGCTTCTAGCCACACGAGATACCCGGTATAGTAGCAAATCGTGACGACACATATGTGTGTAGCCTAAACTAAATGTGTGTTGGCGCACTGACGTCATCGTGTATTTGCACTTTGTAGTAGGCCCTGTGTGTGCGAACTTTGTTTATTTTGAGCGTGTGCGACATGTTTGCCGCCGCACTGGGAGATTCTGCGAGGCACACATTTATTGCACCAGCAGTCAGTCGGCAACAGCAGCAGAGTTGGGAGTACTAGTAGCAAGACTTACTGCCAGTGCCAGTTCTGATTCGTGTGCGCATCTCTGCGCTTGGGGTCGCGTCGGTCGCCGCGCAGATAATTCAGATGCCATCAAGTACGGCTCATTATTTTCGAGCCAAAATGGCATGTCGTCGTCCCCAACATATAACAGGTTCTCCACTGTTGCTGGCAACCTCGGAGTTTAGGTGCTGCGCTTTAATACTAGATGGCGCACACATGTCGTCATTTGCTATGAGTCGCATAATTGACTATTGTAAAACAAATATTTTGATAATTTTCCCAATCGCCTATAACTGAATCGAGCCAATTGCGCTTCTGCTTAATACATCCATCGTAGCCCTGACGTTATACCGACCGGGTTGGTGCTCGACGGTCCTGGGTGAATTGTCGTTTTTTTTTTTAAATACCTGGGGTTCTGGTGAAAATGTGCCACAGAGCCAAAACATCTAGAGGGGGCGCAGAATTTCCTGTAGGATCCACTACAGTTAGAAGGAAAAAAAAGACAGACTGTTTGTTGAAGTGAAACAGATTCTGGAGCACCACCAGAGTGCACCTAAAGCTGTCAAACACAGAGGTCATAAGCCTTCCCATTATATTTTTTTAATGTGATATTTGACAAGAAAAAGGGTTATCAAATCAGATACTTAGATCTATTACGAGGTCGTAGTTGGACATTGACTGGACCTGTTTAACTAATAATATTTTACTAATAATAACGGAAAATTCTCATTTTCAAGAATTAGAAAATATTTGGCGATCCCTGAGTTCATGCGCTGCCCTGTTTATCAAGCGATTGAGTATTTATTAATACTCATGTATGTAATGGTATAAGCTAGCCAACTGGCAATATTATCACTACTTGTATTTTATGATTAACGAATCTGTTTAGAAATAGTGCTCGTTTCGATTTTGAGTGATATTCTTGTCCCAGTTCTAAAAAACATGCCAATAAACACGGAAATTATGGCGGCGACTGCCGGATTTTTAGTAATCTGACACTTTGATCTCAATTTGAGAGAAAATTAGCGCTTTTCGGACCCATTTTTGTTTTCTGAGATATTCCAATTTACAATAAAATGGAAGTTGTGCCCGGGGCAGCGCCGGACGAGAAATGACTTAACAAGAGTTGGCGATAACTTTTTACAACAAATAATAATCTATTATTTAAAAATTAAATTAACTAAACTAGAAAAACGTAGAAACTGACAATACACCTAAGACTACTCACATCCAACAAATTTACCACAGCCACATTTCCCGTGGAAAATTCATATTTATGATTACCCAAGGTAGACAATATCGGTTTCGCGCACACCACTGCGATCATCACCTGTCTTTTGGACGATGAAAAGTAAATTTGAAAAAAAAAAAACCTAGAGCACATCGGAATTGACCACATGCACTGGCAATAGTTTAACTATTAATTATTGTAAGAAGAGTTATCGGTCGGTAACTGTTCGTCTTTTCTCGTCAGGCGCTGTCCCGGGCACAACTTCCATTGTATTTTACATAATCAGGACGTCCAATTTCTATTATTTTTTTATTCCAATTTACGTTAAATATCGATGAAAAATAAAAATAATTTCTTCCAGTTTCGGATTGAGCTTCAGGAGGTTACATTTTGTTCAGTGTGAATGGGGGGGAAGGGGGAGTAGCACCAGTATATGTTCAGTCTACTGTGAAATTCCTTGAACACAATTTTTTTTTGCCATCCCCATATGCGAGAGAGACCGGTGCATGTATTTAGGTGCCTCATATCATATAATATGCCGCGTAATTTAAATGCCACCCTGTACGAATTAGTAATTCCTGGAAATAATGTTCGTGCGGGCGCCCAATTTCCCACTCAGCGAGGAGAGAAAAAAGTTTAAAAGGCATTCAGACTACAATCCGGATTTTTTTTTTACACTGAAGTAGTGAGCCGTGCCCCCCTAGCGGAATAACTAAACCATCTGGTACGGTACCAGTGATTGCCGCTGGGATTGTTTTGTACGATCCGTCGACATGCGCGTTGTGGGCGCCCATAGTTAGCGAACCATTTACGTTTTCCAATTTCTGCGAACGGGGAAACAAACGTTTCGCCGAAAAAGCGGGTTGGTTAGTCATACAAAATCCCCGCCCACGCGCGCTGCACGGACCGCTGCCCATTTGCACATCTGTCATGCCAGAGAGCTTGCTGGACGTGTTTGTGCTGGCCAGAGGTCAATCATCGACACTCTCGGTACACATTACGACCATACATTGAACAACAACTATTATAGTGAATTTTAAAAGGGGGAGGGAAGTAATGTTATTTGCTATGTAACTTGCACTGTAAACCAAGGTGTATTAAGGCAGGGCATATTTGTGTCTGAAATACTTGTCACCTGTTCCGGTGAGTCATAAATAACGTTGTCTGGTTGGTCGAGATCTATTGGTTTTCTTTGTATTTAAGGCTGTGCGGCAGCAGTTGCGGCAACATTAGCAGAAATGTGGCATGCGAAAATGTCAGTTCAGTTATGAACGAGTACATTTGTTAAGCAAACGCTGTTAGTCTAGGCTCTATTAGATCGTACCCGTCGTGGCGCAGTTGGTTTATGACGGACTGTTGTTCGGCGGTCCCGGGTTCGATTCCCGGCGCGGGCTTTGG
>JAQGBY010000173.1:0-57945 GCA_034698785.1 Mycogona germanica | reverse complement strand
CCGCGCCGGGAATCGAACCCGGGACCGCCGAAACCACAGTCAGTCACTAAACCAACTGGGCCACGACGAGTCGTACTGTTAAGCATCGTCGTAAAACTGCTCGCCGGTCAAACAGTAAACGGATGACAACATCGATGCTGTTGCAATAATAGCTTGTGCAAAGTCAAGAAGGACATCCGCAAACGCACCTTTTCCAGCGTCAAATTGCTCATCAGATATTCATTTCACACCGACTTATTAAAAATAATAAAAGGGGTCCATAGTTTCAGGTTCACCCTGTATATTCGTATAAACAGCGCCCTACATGCATTTGTAAATGAAGAAATTCCCCAGGTAACAACACAGATCGAGTTCGAGATTATACGACTACAGTGCATACGTGCGTACATGGACATTTTACCGGCAAAACGAAAACTCTGAGGTTACGTAAACCTGCTGTGTGTCGCCACCTCTGTTTAGCTGTGGGCTCCTGAGACAACCAGTGCGTGTAAACGTCATCAAGAATAAACATGGATAATATCTGAACACGATATTTAGTTTTAAATCATTGGTAGCGTCCAATGCAAATGCCAACATTTTATTATTTCAGTTGTTCGCTTCCGTATTTGCACGGAAAGGTTTCATCACGAACTATCGTTTGTACAGCCCATTTTGAGTTCGGCAAAATTAATTAGCGATTTCAACGTCGTCGACCACAATCGACGAAAAAATCAAATCTCGAATGTGTAACCCGAATAACCAACTGATTGAAATTTGTTCACCGAATTGTCTAGCCGGCTTCGCAGATAAAAACCTCTTCAGACCGTTATTCTAGTTCGCCCTATTCAAATCATGAATTATCATTACTGTCGTACACACGTATCGCACATATTTCAACCATGATCGAGAGGAAGAGGATTCATATCTTAATTGTACTAGCCGGGTTCGTTATATTCGAATCTCAGGAGTATATTCGAGCTGACTGTGCGTGCGCGCAATGTTACGCGTCGCGGCATGTTGTCACACTGCATGTTATCGACCACCATAAACCAGCCTGGCCGAGTAGTGACAGGAACACACAGACACACATTCGTACACACACCATCGCTTATAATCATTCGAAACGGATAAAAATAAATAACTTAATTAACCGACGGGGTCTATAGAAACACACACATCCAATATACGCCATGTCATAGCGAGCATTCGCGCGGATTAAAGGCACCGACGGCGATATTCGCGCCGCCATGCCAGCCAACGAGATGAAAGACTAGAGCACGTACCAGAGCATAGTTGACCGTTTAATATCCTAGTTACACTGTAAGCATGCATAGAGTTGCTTAAGATTGGGGCAAATTGTCCTTTGAGATCGTGTCCATCACGAGCGATGCAAATCACTTCCTCGAATCTTATTAAAAGTAGAACGTACCCTCTCAAGCACAACTGAAAATTTGAAGCAAAATTGAGATGGATGAATTGTCATTCGAGAGGGCCTAGCAATTTCTTGTGACACTTCGTCTATCTCAATTGTGCTTGAGAGGGTACGCTTCACTTTTAATAAGATTCGAGCTGGTGATTTGTATCGCTCGCGATGGACACGATGTTTTATTTCAAGTTATTTCAAGTAATACATAACATAATGTATTTCAATATATTAGAAAATAAATATTTTATTGAATCCTGAACTTCTGATCAGTCGCTGTCAACCGCTTTTGTAGTAGCGGCTGATAGCGTGAGAAAAATTGTCTTAAAAAAAACAGGAGTTTCGAGAATTTTTCGATGATTCCTCGTTCAGTCTCGGCCAAAGTGTCCCACCAAGTGGAAAATTTTGCATCATCAAATGGTCTATACGTTGGTTGAGCCAGCACGCGCGAGCCCGTGCTGTGCCATGATGCAGTGCCGTGATGCGAACCAACATTTTCGCTGGTGTCGCGACGGGTGGCATGGAGAGAATTCCAACCGAAAAAGGACCACCTGGTGGCCGACATGACTGATGCAAACTTTGGCGGAATAATAAAAAAAGGGTTCACGGCGACAGTCTATGTATACAGTATACAGTGTGCACAGCGAAACGCTAACGAATAAGACAATAAACATTTAGAGAAGAAAAAAAAGCACCTATCTGCAACACGAAACAGATTAGTGCCGGCCAAAATTCGAGAACACGTTTAACAGCATCGAATCCAAGATGAATATCTACACCTCGTAAAATAGAATTACCTTTTACCATTTACGATGTAAGATAGCGAGCAGTAAAGGGTAACCCAAATATTTATTTATTGGCTAGGTGTGACTGAAATTATTCGTTTGATAATTTATTTTTTATCAATCACGTCACTCCCCCCCCTCGCTATCCAGACAATTTTTTGTTTGTTTTGTCAATGGACTAATAAAATATTTCCACAACATTTAATGCATGGCAAATTTAAGTGACTGGAGCTTCATTGTCGACAATGAGATTTCATCTGAAGCAAGTCAATTTTATCTCATTTCCATTTCTTACGTGACCAAAATAATAGAGACCCGTTCTGAACCAGTCCGCCACTTTGTCGTGTGAAAACTGCAAAAAATGGGTTTCGGCTAAATATGTTATCACATCATATGCAATGTATTAATCAATATCACCGTTCGCATTTATCGACCAAGTTATCTGAATGGAAGTTCGATTAATGACCACCAAAGATTCAATTGCAGGGTAAAAATAAACTGGAAATCAGCCATAGAAATACTTGAACGATCCGAAAATAAAAAGCTTGAAACTGAAAAGTCATCCATCATGCCAGGGAATCACATTTCGGTAATCTCACATTTATTCGACGAATATATATATACTTTGAAAGAACTTAATGAATTCGCCAATTCGACCGTGCCATAAAAATGGAACTGCCGGTTATAAAAATAGTGTGTAAATGCCAACAGTGCGCGCACGCAAAGTTTTATCGGCCCAGAAATTTCGGTCATAATTCTGAGGTTCATTTTTGCCTATTCTATTTTCAGAAAAACGAACGCACATAATACCTGACATGTAATTCATGGTGTTCTATTACCCCACCCCGAACCGCCTAAATTTTTTTATCACGAGACGCACGTAAACCTGCAATACGTATATGCATTCGTGCTTCTACTGATATATTAGGTTTAACAACATAATTTAACGAGCACCTTCAAAATCGACCAAAACGCCAACCTACTATTTTTGTTTAAAATAAAGTGGTCCGTAATTTTTGTGTGATCGATCGGCAGAACGCTCAGGCGTATATTAACAGGCAAATCGATACATATTGTAACTGAATTCGAAAGTATAAAAATTTGCAGGAGAGCGAGCTACTCATTATTTGGATTGTACACTAGCTAAGATGACGATTGTGTCATCAGCAGAATAATTATAACAGATCTGTTACGTAATCATTGGAGTTTACCAGATAAAAATAGTAAATGCTGAATTTGTTCCGTTGAATGTTCACAAAATCAATATGTGCATGTCAATATTGTCATAAGACTTATATCTAAACAAATAAAATTTGGTGTATTTTTATAAATTCAACAGCTAGAATAACAAAACAAGATATCCTGTAGTGAGTAGGCACTACAGAAGAATCAAGACACCTCGAAATTCCTCAGCACTTGTGAGAGCAGGTGCATTTCCCAACAGCACAGCGGATCAAATAAATGAGAGCCTGCGCCGGGAATCGAATCCGTGACCGTCACACCACAAGACTGTCGCTGTACAGAAAATTTCAGAAAATTTGACTAGAAACGACGCAGCAAAAACAAATCTCGACAAACAGAAACTTAATACATTAAAATCCTGAAATTCGAAACATCTAAGATAGGAAGATATTGTACTTAGCTCAGTTTTAATTTGCTCATTCTACGTTGCGCGCGACGGGGTTCCGCACACAGTAAATTGATCCTCCTATTTGATGCGATTCCTGACTGGGGGCATCGTATGTACGGGGGCGTCGAATGATAACGTAATATAATGCTGAACACGACACATCTCGGGGTGGATTTGTCGGGCGTTTTTGGCCCGTAATGGACGTGCCCGCGTGGGGTGGAGAATGAAAAATATGGATCATCAATTCAACACCGCCCCCAAACAATTGGATATATATATACCCGAGTATACACTGGCGGAGCCGAGCAGGCCTATAAATAATATGTGTATACGCGATACTGACGTAAATACACCATTAATGGTATCGACCCTCCTGAAAATAGCCTATATAATTCTATGTCATGCAAAAGTTCGGCCACTTTCTTCCCAACAGTACAGAGATAAACCAGTCTATTCCCAGAGCGTAAAACAACACAACTACGGGTATACATATCGACACGGTCATGCACATAAGTATACATTGTTATTCAGTTTGTAAAAGATAAGAGGTGGATTTCCGTAATTTTTGTATTTGGATAGTTTAAAATAAATGGTACCCTTTGTGATGTAAAAGCTGCGTTGAAACTCAGCAACGGAGAAATATTTTTTGTCGTTACATTTATTTTCATCAGATATTCGTTTGTTTTCTCGTTTATTGCCAATAACATGATCGAAAACATGATTTAAATTACCAGATTTCAATCTTCTTTCAAGAAAAGGTTAAATTATTAACGCCACGCAACGCAAATCCCCGAACGGTAAACTACCCTAGCTACTTAGTAGATAACCTCATCGGCAACACTGTTTATGCGTACATTGGGGTAATCTAGCGTCCTCTCTATTGGCCAGAACCGAAATACACATGTATATCCAGATACCCATATACTAGTAGAACCTGATATTATGTGCGGATATATACAGAGTCCAGCGGAAATCGAATTTTTAACAACTCCGATGCGCGCGCACTGTCCCATAAGAACAACAGAAATTGAGCAAAATAAATAGGCCATCAAAAACAATAATAAAATCAGGCTCGTCGCTACTCTGGCCGCCTCCTCCAGGCCATCAAGTACTCGGGGAATCGACGCCAACCCCAAGCCTGGCGGACACATTGGACTGGTTGTGCCGCTCTTACTATGTACTTGAGTTTGAATGGGATGGTTAATGCGCTTCCATTGACAGATTCCCTAACGCACTGGAGGGAGGAGTATAATGGGGATATGTGCGCAGTTACGGCACAAGAAATTGCCATGCACAGAGGCACATCTGGTGGCGTTCCAGAGACCCAGATGGTTCGTTGTAATTCAAAGTAGATATTAGCGCTGAGGAGTGTTATCGATGGTACAATCGATAACTTTTAGGACATTTTTTTGATAATTTATTGGACGTTCCCAACACTTCAGGCGGACAAAACGCTGCTAAACTGTCAAATTACGAAATGGGTTCCACCTAGTGATTAAGTTCAGCGTCCATACAAGTGAACGCCAGGCTTTATGTGATAATGCGCAGCAAGTAAAACCACTATTTCGTTTCGATGAAGTTCACCCCACGCACGATTCAATTCCAGAATACTATTTTCAAACAACTAAAAAAAAAGACGCTGTTATGGTAGGATGAATATAGAAAGTTATTATTCCCAAGTTGATGGTAAGGCGGGTTTCTGGTTGGTGTACTGGAAATTGTTTATGACCAGTCTAGTGGGTATAGTAAGAGTCTTACACAAAGGCAAATAACGACCGAACATAAATACACGTACTTAAATGGCATGCATGGCTTTTCGGCTATCTTCCATTTAAATTGGCCGCACAGGTTAGGTGTTCACACGTTTGGAGGTCTTCTTAAAATGTGTACGTGCGACATACAAATATAATTTGCACGAATAAATCTGGTATTTACTGCAAATTTTTTTTACCGAGTCCCGCTGTACGCTGTTCTAACTTAAAAGATATTGAGGAAACGAACAAACGAAATCACAATAAACATGTCGAACGTCATTTTGAATTGAAATGTGCTGATTTTGCATTTCGCAACAATTCAAAATTTAACGGCAATGAAATCTTCAAGGTTATACGAGTGTAAGAAAACAATTGACAATATAGGACACATGTGTTTCTCAGACGTTGATGCTTCTCAACACGATCAAAATTGACGCTATATATCAATTTGTTACTGTAACGGCCTGTATATAAAATATTTTGACATAGAGGGGCAATATATTTTTTTCTGCTACTATTTGTCGCGAGTATTCTATTCGAATTTGAAAGTCTTTACAGAAGGATAAAAATGATCTTTTGGTATAAATCTCTGCTTCATCTAATTTGAACTAGAAAAATAACAATTCTCAAGCCCAAGGAAGTTCCGACAGAAAATACGCCGAAGACGTGGGAGGTCTAGCCAACTAATTCGCGCCGCGGCATTCTGACGCCAGGTGGCAGGTACGTCGTGCGCCATTATGCAGCTGATTGATGGTCGGCCGTGTTCCAAGACATGCCAAGGACTCCGTTTTTCAAAATCAAATCGAGCCATAAGAAACAAAGACATATGAGGGGTGAAAGGCAGAGTGGTGTACCCCGATTTGTTTCTGTGCAAAAAATGCAATCTTGGCATGTCAAACTGTCTAAAGAAAATGTCACGTAATTCAAAGCATTTGTATAACACCGACAGAGGGCAGCAGAAGTTTGTAAACGGAACCGCATTTTTTCATGGAACCTCTTTTTTCTCAATTTTTCTCAATGAAAAAAATATTAACACCACTAAACTCTGGCTTTCACCCTTTCATGTAGAACTCTTAAGAATTACCAATGTGACACAATTTGAAAAGCTGATATCTATCGATACTTTTTTAAGTGGACGCATCCAGCCTTTCAGTTTATTTTAACAACACTGCGATTCAATCGACAATCGAAATGGTAAACCATGACACTGAAAGATGAAACGCCAAATGAAAATGTTTAATGTAATTTCAGTGTCCTCAGTCGGAAGTTACTCTATTTTTGCATAACTGAGTAGAGGATTTGGTGGGTGTCTGTGCTGTCAGCTGGTTACCTCTAAGTCGATTGTGACCTAAGCTGTGTAAACCTATCACCTAGCTCAGTGGTGGACAGACTTTTCTGACGCGTGAAGTGTTCATCAACACAACTTCAATCTAAAAAGTAATTGTCCTGGTCACATTTTGTTTTGCTAGTCCTATGGATAAAGCCAATCAAAATGATTTGGGGCTCAAATTCGTCCCCATGACAGTTACCTGGAACGAATGAAGATATTTTCCACCTTAGTGGAGCCCAAACTAAAAAAACACAATAAAATATTGGTAAGAAATTTTTAACTTCAAAACGGTTGTCACCAATTTTATTTTGCTCAAATAACAGTGGCACAATTTGAATTCATACACTTAAATTTTATATTTCTAGGAATTTCGACAGATGTTTCCTGGTCTAAGCCCCTTTAGGTTAAAAGAAATCCTGTTTAATAAGTCCTGTATAATTTTCAAACTATAGCAGTCACAAAGCGCGTACTACTTATACACCACGATAGAGATTGGAGGTCTCTCTTCGCGCGCATCCCAATTTGCCCACCTCTAGCCTAACCCACTAACTGAACTCGTTCCCCGACTTCAGCTCTTCAGCTTGTGGGAAGAAAAATACAAATTCCTTTCGAAATCACCTCGTTTCGTACATTTTGGTTGTCGTTTTAACTAGGCACACGCGCGCGCTCGCGACGTTGCGCGTGTGATCTGCCTACAAAGGTAGCGACATAGCTGACGTCAACGGTTGACAAAGCGCTCACGAACAGGATTATGTCAAAGAAGTGGGAACTGGTAAAACTGAAAACCATTGGCGACTGAAATCTTTCAAGTTAGATTCTGAGACTAGCATGTGACGCAAATTATTTCTTTCCTTTCGTTAACATGCCTGGGAAGGAAAGCACAGGCTTCACATTTTTGGTTTCAAATCAAGATTATTGACGTGTGACGTCATTAGCACTATTATTTTTAACGAAACTCGATATATTCACTTCCTTTAAAGGTCACATGAAAGACATCATTAATCTCACTGAAAGCGATCCTCCTCTCTGGATTTGGTCGTCCGCGGAATGTCTATGTCTCGTCTATCCTAATCAATTTCTTTGGCGGGCAAGTGGAATATTACGAAAGCGTTTGATACTACATAGTGGGCGCCATTGATGGTGTGTAGCGCTAGTAGAGAGAGAAAGTATGAAAAGTGACTCGAACTGTCACAGCAGAGATAATCATCGAAGCGAATAGAGAAATGATTCAAATGTTCCCCGAAAACGAAGAGGGAAGAAATAAAAAATGACCTGCAATTTCCGTCCCATTTCTAACCGACACTTTTATAAATCTTAAAAAGTTACTGCGGTTCATATCTTCCTGGAACACAGACTGATGACATTACTCCCAAAATTCAAATTCAGCAAGATTACTACGCTGAGAAGATTCATTATATTAGTGGCATGTTCCTGGAAGTGTGCCGTCTATGTGAAGTCGTCGGTTTTTGAATTCCTGTATCAAACTGGAATACCTAGGCATTTTTGTACACATTATTAGCGATCTTCACGTTAGTCACATTCGAGGCGTTGTGATTCCCTTAATACCTACAGTTTCTGTCGGCTGACTTTGATTCGAGCAATAAATCTTGAGCTTCAAGCACACCCAAAAAATACCATTTTAAACTTCAATTATAATAGAATGGAATGTACTAAACACCACACGACCATTAAAACGATAATTGCTTTTAAAGCACTAGTGTTCTTGTAGAAAATTGTTCTTTTAGTACGCAAACAGAAAATAACTCTATTTATGCATTGTACCAGGTACCCTCGGTATTCGATCTTTTAAGATGTGCATTTGAAGGGGTGAAAGCCAGACTGGTTTAAGTCGTTTTTCTTTCTTAAATTAAGAAAAAAGGGGTTCTGTTTAACTGTCCAACTTCTGCTGCCCTCTGTCGGTGCTATACAAAAGCTTTTGGATTTCGAGAGTTTGATATATGCCAAGATTGCATATGTGCACTTAACTCGATAATTGAAAGAAATCATCGACCAACACCACTCTGGCATTTGGAGAGAAAGCAAATCCACCGACCACTGACTGCGTGCACGAAAGATACTCAATTTTATTTCTTCTCTTGAAGATTTCATCAAGTTTATCTACATCATCTTTCCAATGACAAGTTAGTATAAGAAAGTAAAAACCTATCAGTTTAACGTCTTCAACTTTATTTTCGAATAGCAAATAAAAGCAGAAGACACATTATGTTTTATCACCTTTTTCCTGCTTTTGGTGACCGCAATTTTATTTCACTGAATATCCCACATTAGTTACACTGATTCTGAAAATAATCGTAGTACTCGGGTCTATTTTACTATAAATATGAACGAGCTCATTTATAAACTTGTCTGAAATTTACATACCATATATATAAACATCGAAACTACAGTATATTCGTTCACGTTTTTCTTTTGTTTTCGTATTGGAGGCCGAAGAAGCAACAAGACAAGCTATTATTATAAAGTATCCTGGAATTACAACCATAGTAATCGTATATCATTAGAAAGGTGGTAGTACCACCTGCCTGGGGCGACAATACTCCAGAAACGCATCCACTTACTGTGCTAATGTACTCGTACAGTATACGTTACTTGAAGCTGCGATTCCCTTCAATTATTCTACGACAAAATGATTGCATATAAATTAGAAATTTGAATTCAACCGAGAGGCCTACACTAATTGCATCCAAGCGACCTCTAACGGCAATGCATTTGAATAAGTTTTTTTAAACCCTACCTGATCGATAAGGCAGTTGTCCAATCAATTGCAGATTTCATATATGCGAGGCATCTACTCATTAAAATTTAAAATTCAAAAAAAGGGTTTTTTTTCGTTACACCGGCAAGATTTGACAACGAGATAGCCTAACTGAAATGTGCCGAGATATACGTATTCCCTAATGTGTCGTTCACATCATTAGGTCTAATACTCCTCGGAGCTGGCGCCAAAAGATCGAACTAAAAATGCTCGCATTGTCCGATTCGATTGCAGAAATGTGCGTCGCACGTCGAATAAATAAGTACAAATTCAACCGCAGTATGGGAGATTTGTTCCGTTCGCTTATTCAGTGTTTGCCCAAACGCACAGAGAACCTAATCAGACTAACAAAGGAGTTGCTAAATGAAACTTGGACGAAATATTTTTAAATAAGTCAAACACAACACCAAAACACACACAACATCAAACACAAAATATCAAATGAAAGCGCGTATGTTAAATATGTCTCAGCGTAACAGCGTAAACTAAAGCATCAGCCACAGAAATGAGCCCCATAGATAGCTCTGATCCACACCAGTTTCATAATAAATCAAGAACAAGTTTTTTAGAACCACATATTGACAAAAAAAACTGTGATACATCACTTAAGATATCGAACTGAGTCGATCACATCTGTAGGAAAGAAATTTAAATGTTGGTAGAAATCATGGTATAAAAATGAATGGGAAAGTTTCGTCACTTACGTGAGTGTCGTGACGGGACGCGGCACCGCCCGATAGGAGTCGCCCTCGTCGGTGGGCAGCACGATGTCCACGGAGCGTGAGCGCTGAGCCTTGGGCACGTCCAGGTAGGTAGCTCCGGCCTCGCCCTGGCCGGGCACCTTGGCGAAACTGGAGTCGACGGAGGCCGAGCGCTGCTGCTTGGGCAGAACGGGCACCTGCAGCGACAGCACTGTCTCGCCGGCCAGTCCTCCGGGCGGCGTGCTCAGTCGCCGTGGGCCAGAGCCGTAGGGAAGCAGCGTGCAGCCGCCCAACGATCCCATCACACGCCGCTGTCCCTCACCGGGGACGGCCGGGTCGGACAGCAGGCTTTCTTCGCTGCTCTCACCCACGCTGGCCGTGGTGGGCGGGCTGTCCGGACTGCCCACCAGACATGGCAGGAAGTCATCGATGGCCGACAGGTGGCGCGGCGGCGGCGAGGACAGCGGGCCGAGCATCGGCGGGAAACGGGGGGCCCGCTCCGAACTGGGCGAGTTGGGCGACAGGATGACAGTGATGCCGGCCAGCGTCCGCCGTTTGGCGCCCAGAAACAGCGCCGGATCAACTATAGACTCGTCCAGCGGTGGCGCGTAGTCGTCGTCCTCCTCCTCCCCCTCCTCTTCACCTTCGTCACTACCGTCACCGTCATCCGACAGCGACTCGGACGACGAGTAGGACAGGCGACTGGGCCGCAGCAGACCCTTGCTGGCCGCCTGGACCTCCAGCGCCTCCATCTCCCGCGCGTACTCATCGCACAGCAGGCAGTGGATGCAATTGGCAGAGCCGGAGCCGCCGGTGCCGCTGCCCCGCTCGCCACCACCCACCACGACGCCGGCCGACCGTCGACGCGCTTTGAACTTTGGCACCTCCAGTCCGCTCTCCGAGGGTCCTGGTCCGGTAACTGGCACGGGATCCTTGGTGGCGTAGGTCGACGTACTGGACGAGTCGAACGATTTGGAACGCTGGTTGCGGACACCCGGTACCCGTAGGAACAGATCGCTGCCGAATCCGCCTCCCCCGCCTCCACCACCACCTCCGGCACCACCCCCACCGCCGCCAGGGTTGCCCTTCTTTTTTCGATACTCTATGTCATCGAAGGAGGCAGAACGGATCTGCTTGGGCACTTCCAAGCTGTCCTGCGACTTCATTTCCAGAGATGAGGATGGACTGGTGGAGGCGGAGGAGGCCGGCGAGTAGGACCGCTTAAATGTGTTCTTCAGTTTCTTATGCATGGTGGTGGTGGTGATGATAATGGCGGTGCGGGGATTCGTGCTGGGATTGACACAACGCCGGCAACGAGAAATTCCGCGTGTCGGCGGGATTGACGGGCGGACCGATACGGTCGAAAGTACGGCGTTGCATCTTCGGAAAAATAGGGTGGACGGGACTACAGTTGCGTCACATTGATGTACCACAGATCAAGAGCATTTCGAAAAAGAGCTCTCTTATTCGGCACCGGCGTTTCGCTGTGAGAATCGCGACACCACTGTCACTGGTGTCGTCGCTCATTCGACACCGAAATAAAAATAATAATCGAGATTACATCTTCAACTCGTAAACTGGCCACAAAAACTTTCGGCAAAATTCGGAGTTGTTCTTTTTGTTTAAAGAAATCACCGCACGGGATTGTGTGGTGACCATGTCGCCATTGTTGCTGTCCAGGTTGCTCGATTGTAGCGGTCACCTCCACTTGGGCATGACGTTGTCCTGTTTATTTGGTTTCTGGGCTGCGCGGATTCGCCGGCACCTGCGCTACCTGCGCTCGCTTGTTTGCTGCTGCGCGGGACAACGGTTTCGCGGACTCAGCGTTTTCCATTTCGTGCTCGTTCAGCGCGATTCGAGCTCCACACATCGATCACATCGACGAAGTCGCCACACGAAAAATATTTTTTCCGTCTTTGTTGTATACAGTCAGCCGAGGGCATCATCGACACAAGAGTCCTTCATTCGCGGTGTCAAACATAGATCGGATATTAGGAAAATCTCATAACTGTACTTATTCTAAATTCAGCTAAACTACTGATAAACTTGGAATGTAAATTGCTAACAATCTAAACTTGCAAACGCGCACATTTATTTTAGCAGATTATAACATACTACAGAGAGTGAGAAAAATCTATCAAAAAGTTGAATTAATCGAAACGTCCCAACATCACATGAAGAAATTGTTACGTATTCCAAGATCCGTTACAGACCGCTAATCTGATTAAATGTAAAAGAGTTGATAAAAACTAATTAATTATTCTATCTAAATATACAAAGACAAAAAACTGAATTGGACAACTATGTAACTTGTTATATAGATATGAAATAATTTCATGGCACAGAAAACATTATTCTAGGCGTGCAACAGACGGAATGCTGGTAGATTATATAACATAGTCACAGCTAATTCGAAATGGGGAGGACAGATCCTACGGATAGACGAGCGTTCTCAGCCAATTAAACGGTTCCTAAAATCATTAGGCGACTACAGATATGTGTCATCGCGATCTACGTTGTTTGGTGCTGGCCTATCTAACGACTTAGCAGGACTATAGTCGGGCGCCAGGTGTTCCGAGCGGCAGGGTTGAGAAATCGTGGCGACGTGGTGACGTCACAAAAACGGAAGCGATATAATAGCCAAGCCTGGACAGCGGCGTGGTGTCTGTTTTGACGTTACGCAAATACTGTCGCGAAACATTGACGAGCTGCAGACGTCGAACTGTGGACACAGTTGGCCTGTCGCACCGTTATCGATATTGGCTAATCGATATATATATATTACGCGAGCACGGGCTCTCTCGCGATTCTTCACCTAAGCCGGCGTGCGTTGCTCCCCAGCCACAAAAGTGACGGGACATTCCATTTCCGCTTGACGTGGAGTTGAGCGGGCGACTGACTTTTGACGTATGAGATGGAGGAAATTAGGGGAATTGATGGTAAGGTGATGACAGTCGATTCGGTGAAAAAGAGGCGCGAAAAAAAGTTGATAACTGACGAAATGTCGATCCGAAAATTATAATTTTAAAGATAGTTTCTTTTACTGCAATTCGGTGCAAAGACGAACACGTATTGAAGTGGACACGCAAGATAGGTGATCAATTGAAGGAAACGACTGGGACGAAAATCGCCGGAAAAAAGATTGATTTGCACAACTCGAAGCGGCGACAAAATTCGAACTCTAACACCAACGACAAACTGACAGCTCAAATTTGTAGAAACACAAAACGCGATATTTCATAGAACGTCAAAGAATCCGGAAAATACTATCAAGCTGAACTTCCAGTTTCACATGATTGACCACCTCAAAAGATCAACCTTCCCAGCAACTTAAAATCATATTTTGTTCAAGAAAACAGTCCACAAACACTGATAACCGATTTTCGAAGGAAACAGTAGTCAGTCGCAACGTTGTCGACTATCAAGCGGCGAGTTCTCACTAAAGTTTAATAAAATATAAGAAACACACCACCCCGTATTTTCGAAAAGCGAAAGTTCTGCTTTTGGGACACACTGGCACGCGCGGGCCGAGCAACAGAACAGAGAGAGAGCAGCTTGCTTTCGTTCGGGGATGGGCCGATATATTACGTAAGCGGGACACAGGCGAACGAGGGAACGGGACGCGCGGATCACCTGCGTCACACACACATACAGCACTCACACGCCACACAGACACACACAGACACACGCGCGCGGAGGTTCCTCACGGCAGCGGCTGCCGCCGAAATGCCACTGCTGCGCCGACGACGGGCCAGCACGAAACTGGGGAAAACATCCTGCGCAGCGCGCGCGCCACTGGTGTATGTGTGCGCGCCAGTAGTGTTGCGTACAGGACGGGTGCAGAACTGGAGAACGCGCCCGCGCTCTTCGTAGTCGCAGTCGTCACGAGTAAACAGACCGAGCGAAAATGCAAGCATGAGGCGGCAGCAGCAGCAGTCGACACATGAGCGTTGCCAGCGCGTTCCGCCCGCGCAGGGAAACCCGCCTACACACATAACCTATTAACAGCACAGAACCTATTGAGACCCAAGCTTTAATATCGAATTTTAATAGCGATCGTAATTTTTTTTTGCTTCCAATCAACTGTAGTCAACCGCACTACAGGCTTTACGTCCCCTCATGGTTGGTGTTTAGGCACTTTGCGAGGGGGAACGACAAGTACCCCGGGATCGAAATTTTCGAGAGCCCGCGCCGGGAATCGAACCCGGGACCGCCGAAACCACAGTCAGTCGCTAAACCAACTGGGTCACGACGAGTCGTACAATTCAAAAAGATTCCCCTGGAACATCTAAAAGAACTAGTTAACTCGTTCAGAGTTCCAGAGCTGTTTAGTTAACTTTTGGTAACACTCTGGATTACTTGTCAATTTCTCTTGTAGCCCTTTAACTGGGAAGCCCAAGACAGATTCGGTTTGTCAATCCGCATTTTTTGCCAGCTAGCCCAAAACTGGTGTTTATCAATAGTTTATGCACAAAATATAACAGGTGTCTATGTAAGTAAAAAATAAATCGCCGAAACCGGAACGGTGTAGAAAGACGAGATTGCAAAATAAACAAACGCAAAATGATAAATAAAATAAATGCACGTTAGATGACTTGAAACGTGAAAAATTACATTTTCTTGTAGAAAATGGTAGTTAAGACTGTCACGGAACGATGTAAAGAAAAATCGTTGGACTAGTCCGCGGCTACGATTTCTTTTACATCGCTCCATGGCCTCAATTACCATTTTCTTGTAATTTTCACGTTTCAAGTCGTTGATCATAACATGCATTTATCATTTTGAGTTTGTTTATTTAGCAATCTCGTCTTTCTACATCGTTCCGGTTTCGGAGATTTGTTTTTTTGTGTACAGCGTGTCGTGTTAAATTTCGTGCATAAACTATAGATAATTATCAAAGTTGAATATTTCTATACCGTGGTAACCCTTTAATCATAACATGCATTTATCATTTTGATTTATTTCTCATGAAAACTGGTATGTTGTAAGATTTAAAAAATACATTTTGTTGCATTTGTTTTGGAGAATCAAATAATAAAAAAATTAATTTTACGGAAGGAGGTGAGTTTTTGAAAATCAATTGCCCGGTTAAACAGTTAAAAAGAAATTGAGTGTGAATGATAAGTGCACAAAATGGTCCCCGAGACGACAGGCGTACGTCCACTTATTGCATATTCCTCCCCTCCTAGTATTTTGTACGTGGGTAGATTTCATTTCAAAGTACAATTTTAAACTAGAAGGGTCTCGGGAAGATAGTTACGCGGGTTATTCATGTTGCAATAGCAAATACCTTCCATACCTGTACTCCCCTTTATCAACGTCTGCACCACATGCTAGCCAGGGCGCGTGCGCGCATTTAGTAATGGAGGAGTCAGGTAGTGTCGAAAACCCACTTTAACCAACACTTCCCCATACTCGCACACTGAACTTTCAGGAGTGGCAACTTCAAACTATATTTGTTTTACAAAGTGACTCTTTTTAAAACAAAAACATTTTCACAGTTGTTTCTCTCCGGATTCAATTCGCCTTAAGACGAATTCCAACAGGTTGTAAAATGGGCACATCTATCCAAATATACTGTATTCACATATATATGTTCATATATATGAAGCGGTGAATCTTATAGTGGTGTAACTCGTCGTAGCCCAGTCGGTATTGCGACTGACTGTGGCTCGGCGGTCCCGGGTTCAATTCCCGACGCGGGCTCTCGATTATTCGATTCCGGGTATTGGCGAAAATGAACCCCTCGTGTAACACCAATCCTGCACAAAATATCCTGTAGTACTACAGAGTGGCACAAAAAAAAACGTTTCGCTAGAAATTTGATAATAAAATTGCAAATCTTTAATTTATGCTCTAAAAGTTGTAGTCATGTAAATTTCGATATAAGAATTGTCGACAATTTGTGAATTGTTCATCATCGTTTGCAGAACGGTTTCACCGGTTCGTGGAACGGGCTCTTACCTAGTCTAATATGTGCACATGAGTATAAATAGATTACGCACAACAAAGCGATTCAGGAAACAAAAATTTCACGATACTGCACAAAACGTCTATTGATATTGTGTCATCATCATAAGGCACTTCGATATGCAGTGAGTAATAGATTCCCTAATGTAGGGTTCGTTTGATAAGGTTCCTCGATAGTAAGACAAAAATTATATTCAAAGTATAGCAAAATCGATGAGCAATGAATGCGACCGTGGTCTTTCATGAGGTAGATGAATGCTAGAAAATTTTCGGTTCCCCTCACTTATGTGATCGAATATGAATGAATTCCATTGTGAGTTTTTACCGTTCCCATATAATGTATACGATAACAAAAATATTGCTGCCGAATAACAGAAGTTTTCCAAACGAAATATTCAGCACACGGCAACGGGGGATCGATTGTTCACGATATTCATTTTTCGAAACATTCGATTTTTCATAGCATGTTCAGAACCGAAAAAGCGAGCACAAATATAGCCATTGTGCTCAGATGCACAACCTAAATGTTTTCAGTTTGAACTGAAACGCCATAAGTAGACACCTTTTGCACTTGCTGTAATGGTTCTTTTATTTAAATTTCTACATGTACATTTTCTAATAAAATATATTGAAAATATTTGTAAAAAAAAATGCGCGCATATATAACCGGTGGTGGCGTTGTTGGCGTCTTTTGATGCGAATTTGTAGGCCCACTAGTTCCGTGATCGAGAAACTCATCACCAATCCAGATTGGAATAAACTTTTTAGATATCGGTACACCGACTCGAAAAGGAAATAGCTGTTGGGGGAGGGCGGAAGACATTCGGGGTGCATCACAGATACAGGCTTTTTTACTTCATAGCGTTTCCTTATATAACTGCACTTGTGTCGGTTGCCGTGGCAATAGTGCAGGTGCGCGCGCCATTACGCCTTCAGGACCGACGTCATGCGTTGCATTTCCTTTTTTGTGGCTAGCGGCTCCAATGTGTGTGCTTTCAGCTGTATTTATAGAGACACAACGAGCTGGTTGCACGGAACTCCTTAACTGATTTGTTGACTCGTCTATATGCCAATATGTCTGGTTTGATAATGAAATTGCAGCTGGCGCAGGTTATGTATGATTAGTTTATGAAATTCAGAGTAGTTGCTAAAAATAATTTTAAATTGGCGGCGTCTGTGAACGTTGGCGTGTCCTCTTGTGGCACTACGGAGAATCGATTGGTTCATTGCAATTATTTACTATCGATGGTACTATCGAAAAAGAAAATTATACAACAAGTAGATTTTACTGCAGTCAGTTTACAGCCTGGCCGAATCAATAATTCGTCTGGTGTCTTACTATTTGTAGGTAATAAGGTATACAGAGGCCACAGCGAAACATCTACCTGTAGTAATAATGAGAGACGCGGATCAAATCTTGGTTTATCTTACCTTGCGCAATACAAGAATTGAAGCAGCGATAGTTGACTTAAGGAATTCTTTTAATTTGGAATGTCTTTTTAAATAATTTTTTATTAGTCTGTGACACTGTTCGAGCAAATCGACAGCTAACAAATCTGGCAGTTCTACGCTGGGCCATTTCAATTTCCCCTATAAGCTTCACATGGTGAGGACCCCAAATTGAATTGCAGTATTCATGCAATGGTCTGGTCTGACCAAGGAAAAGTAGGTCACTGACTTAATTTTACATGGTCACTACTTTAAATTGTACAAGATCTTTTTTAACTAAATTTTATCTTCACATTAAAACGAATTTTACTATTGAACTTGTCAATGATTTTAACTTTTTAACTTGTAAGAATTATATTTTCAATCCACATTGACTAGTCGAATTGGATGCTCTAATTTGTTTTATTAAATTTCACTTGTTAATTCTCCCTGCACTTTGATTACATTTTTTATTCATGCACTTCTGATATTTGAACTGTTGGAACACAGGGGGAACGTGACAGAATATGTTGCCGTCTACTTTCTTCGCCCTACGTCGGCAGACGGCAGGTTTCTACTGCAATAGATGCTTGAAGAGCAACCAATTATCGGATTATTCTATCTCCCCTCTATTCCTCCTTTCTCCTGTACAGTTTATTCCATCTCTTCAGGGAATTTCGGAGAGGATCGAGGATTATAAAAAGTAGGTACAATTTGTGGTCGATGGTAAATATGGATGTGCGGAATGGCGTTGGTAAACGAATGTCAGAACATACTTGGAGACGAGATAAAGAATATACAAATATTTCGAATTCAAGCGTAAGTAATATTGAGAAAAGAAATTGTCTTGTCAAGATAGGCAACTTCAATGTTGCTCAAAATAAGCAAAGATTGGGGATAGTTCAAAGATTATTTGGGCCACTTGGTGGTCGACAATGGCGACAATTGGTGGTGGCCTTCAACTCCACAACCCACACTCAAAACTCCGCAGTGTCAAAAAACTTCAAAATTTTACACTGTGCACACGACCTCAAAGATTGGGATATCGTCGCTTTAACATAATTTACTAGCTTATTTTCTATTTCTCTTCACGCGAAAACAATGAATAATTTATATTGCAATCCATCTTTTCAAAAAAAAAAAGCATTTCGACGGTTTTTATATTGGATATTTTCATCATTTCCTCTCCTCCGTTACATGTTGCTGAAATTGCGCATTTATCTTAAATTTCGCTTTGAAGTAACCTCCACCGCCGAATGAAGAACTCAAACCCAGACTACGCACGACAGATATTTCAGTCTACATTGAAAGTAGAATTTCATTACTGAATAATAGAGGTTTGCGAGAAACGTAAGGAAATCAGGACTCGATTTTGCACACAAGACGTCGCTGCAGTCAGTTGAGATAATAAATTCAAAACATGAACCAATAAAAACAGCAAACTTTTTTCTGCGCCCTGGTCAAGGCTTCAGACACGACAAATGCAAATTCCTATGCAATTTTGTCAAGTAAAAACAAATTCTCGCGTCTAAGAACAGGAATAATTAATAATTCTATCACCACTAGGATCGCTTTGTACACACTAAAAGACTAACAAGATAAAATATTTGAGAACTGACATTGTAAGGGCTGTCATCGCTAGTGGTGTGTTAAAAAATAAGTCTTTGTGAGCGCAAAAGAAATAACAGCGCCCCCCAGTGTTGCTATATAGATAGACAACCCGCCAAAACCTTCGGTTAAATAAAAAAGGAGCATCAACCCGTCTGGAGTCGTGTCATGAATGGGGGCCCTTCACTTTGGCCAAAGAGAACGGATGTAAGGATGGCAGGGGGGCTTACCGATGCCTTTAATCCAAGATATCTTGGAAACGAAATTGCCAGTCGCGCCACCCACGGACTAGTGGTCCAGAATCATTTGAGACAGTGTCCTCCAGGAGAAAGCATTGCAACAAATAACATTACAAACATACAACATACAAAAATAGTATTTTTTTTATTTCCCACCACTGTAGTCACTGCACTACAGGCGTCTTGGTGCACAGGCACTATGCGAGGGGCGTATTGATGAGTATATTTGAGGTAGGAATTTAAAAACTGTATTATTTCGAGTTTCTATTATTTATTTGTGTTTTAAAGACACACTTTAGGAATCATTTCCCAAGAAACAAGAGTGTGAGTTAATTCCTCGTAAATTTCCTTGATTATTGGACTTTTCTAAAAATATTGAACTGAATGTATGATTTCTTTAAATCTGAAAAATGTTTATATAAGGGAATTGCTAGGACTGCAATTAAATTGTTGACGATCTTGTTGCCAATTTTAATTGCAGTCCTAGCAATTCCCTTATATATTATTATTAATTACATCGGTATCATATCTACTATGTTTGAATGAAAAATGTTTGTTTGAAAAGTAAAGTAAATATTAAACCACGAGCAAAATGAACCCAAAAAAACAAAATCGAGTATTTCTATAGAGTAATACTCGTTCTATCCTAATGTGCACTTGAGATGAAAGGACCAATAACATCGAAAGTAGTCTTAAAACATTTATGGAGTGAATTTCTGATTCGGCTTGACATTATGTGTTAAAACATTCCCTTTCTTTAGACCGATCCCGAGTTCGGCGCTGCCGCCGCCATAACAACGGATCGACGGCAAAAAAGTTTATGGCGCGGCAAAGTGTACGTGTGGCCCAAGACACAATGCGTGTGGCCAACAGAAATCCCAACTCCGTGCCAAATAAATTCCATCAGATTGTAAAATGATGAATTGGATGGCTGGGCGCGTTGGATTCCTTATAAGAATGCATGACGACGTGGCGCCTAGGCGCACTGGAGCCCCCCTGACAATTCCGAGACGCGCGCGCACAATTCATGGAAGGGTGGGGTGTCTGTGTGAGTAGGTGTGGGGAGCCACGTATCATCCGAAGTGCCGGCTCGGCGAAAAAAAAATGGTTTCCGTAAACAGGATATAATGCTGCTGCCTCAGCGGAGTAATAAGCATATAGCATAGCATAGCGCAATACTTCAACCGTCATGCATTGGATTTTTCTATACGCGATCTGAAACCGTGTCATGGAAACAAGGATGCGCCATAGTATCATCACAATTGACGAAAATGAGATACCCAATGAAAACATAAGAGAGATTCTGCCTATAGCGTGCACCACAGTGCGCCACACGTTCATAAATGACGCTTCCAATGGCGACATTATACAGAACAGTAACTTCTTGAGTTCGATTCCCGGCGCGATCTCTCGTATATTCAATATAAAATTTAAAAAATTGTCCAGGACAGCGCCGAACGCAAAGACGAACAGAGGGGCGAGCTCTTTTTTATTAATAGTTAAGTGTTGAGATTGTTAATTCTAACTAAATAATAGAACAGAGATGAGAAGATTGAATGGACGCAATCCAGAAGTCGACTATGAGTAACACAAAACTATTTAACTGGGTTGCGTCCATTCAATCTTCTCATCTCTGTGATTACAACCAACCACTTCTCCACACGTATAATTACATAATAGAAAACTATTAATAATAAAAAAAGAGCTCGCCACTCTGTTCGTCTTTGCGTTTGGCGCTGTCCCGGACAATATTTTAAATTTTATATTGTTAATGTTAAGCCGTCCTAACATCCAATTTTGATTGTATCTCGTTTATTCGATTCCGAAACGCTTGCGAAATGTGCCCCCTCGTAAGTATAGGTTGCTCAATAATCAACTGATGAAACCTACATTTTTGGTTTCACCTCAATTTATTTTACAGACAGATCTGTTTACTTCAGCCATTTAATCAAGCATTTAAAATGATGTCGTTTAACTCATGCGGAATAAAATGATCTCAATTTCCGCATTTGCCGTTAAACACGGAGGGGATTGGATTTCAGTGAAAACAAGACTGCATGCACTAAGTACATGCATGTAGACAACTAAAACACACCACCGTACAGACAAAAAAAAAAGGAATTGACAATCCCCAATGACATTTGGCGCCGGTGCATTTGGAGGAGCCGCAGATCCGGAATTCGTTGCCCTGTACGCAGAGTGGAAAAGCAATCCGAAGGGCGGAACTGGAGCACTTTGCGAGAGATAGAGAGAGAGAGAGAGAGAGAGGAGGGGGGATAGGTCGTGGTTGACAAATCTCTGGAGAACGCAGACAGGCAGAGAGCACACAGCAGATAGATGGAAGAGTGGCGGGTGGCCGATGTGGACAACTGACAGGGATTCAGACTCTCCACCATCGCGTGGCACTCGAATGTCGCGGCCACAACTAAAAACAACACAGGTCCACTTTGGGGGCCGAAGTGGTCCTGAGAGCCTGGTCCTCCTATCCTTGCACTACATCGAAATGCTCTTGCATTCCACCACAACCCACTTGGCACCATTCGCGCTATCGGGAAATCGATGCAGTTATATGAATTTCAAGAAACAGCAACTAGTTTGAGAAAGGCAACAAGGCCAAAAAATAGCTACGCGGGGTAGAAAATATCAAATTAAAGAAATGTTGGTACCAATTGGATTTCTGGAAAACGTACAGGTGTATTACAGCATAACGTGACTGCGCACGTCCAGGTAACTGAGCAATCATGGCTTCCAGGATTGAATTAGAATGAATGAAACCACATTGATCAAAGGGGACTATTTCATACCCTGAAGTGATATGAGCTAGCTCAGCAGAAAATCAATTTTGCTGAACTCGCAGCCTCAAATGGTTGACGTCAATGTAACTGAACAGATTTCAATAGAAATCTGTTCAATTTGCATGAAAGTCTCCCACACAGGATTAGGCTTAATTTTGTCAGCATCGATATGATCGAGTGTTATCGCAGCACGACAAAACGCAATCATTCAATGATAATAATAATAATAGATAATTGAAATTAAAAAGCAAACCTGTGCAGAGTTGCCTACCATATTTTACTTGAAGTAAAGGTACGATCGAATCGCCATCTACAGTGTCTTACGCAGTTCATCTTTATGACGCAATAAACGATCAACTCATTTTTACTGAACTCTGTGCTCGAATCTCGAAATGGCGCACTAAAGTCAAAACTGGACAAGACCACGGAGCGGTCACACTTACAAGCATAGACGATTGTATGCTTGACGGACGCTGTAACTCAATCTCCATGATCGTACCCTGCATCACCAGGCACCCGATCTCGAGAGTTGGCCCACCGAAACGTCCAATGCCTAGAGAATACGAATAAATTTCCTCCTGAGAGTCCAGGCTTTTTATTTTCTCTTGACCTATTTTCACGTAAACTTCTATTCCAACTGAAATAATTGATAATCGACCATTGGCCATTTCAAACTTGACGATTTATAAAAGACCGGAAATCGTGGAACGAGCACGCCGCCTCAACTGCGACGAGCTTCGCTAATGCATATTGGTTTTCCCTTTGGACATGCGCGAAGAACTTCCGGTCAAGGGGTACGCATTTGTCCACACGAGATCTCAAGAGAATACAGAGTAGTGGGCGAATGTAAATTTAGATTCCGTCGCTCCGCGCAGCCTCCAACGCATTTGACACCAGCGCATCGCGATGATTCTGTGCCTTGGAAAGTGCTGTCAAACAAATCAAGTAATCGATGAGTCATATTATCGAGTTACCAATAATCGGGAGCCTGTAAAGCGAACGCAAGAACGTACACTGCAAGCAACAGCGACTTTAAACGAGCATAAAATCAAATAACCGTGTTGTATCTTTTCGGTTGACTTTTAAAAGCTGGGTCAATATTTTCGTCTTTCAAATCTGATTCTCATTCCCAGATTACGTCATCTGCACATGCGCACAAAACATAATGAGTGGAATTGGGGATTGTGTGCATGCGCAGATGACGGAATTTGATTTTGAGATTGAAATTTCTAAGAAAATGTACCTCCAGTACTTGCAGCAGATGCAGACTCACGGCTAGACAGATTTCTGCGAAAAATATATACACAAAAAAATCAAGTTTAAAAATATGTAGCACAAGTAATAAAAATGAGCCACAGTTCGTCGAACAACAACGATCAACAATTCTACACAAGCCCGTCGCAAGCAAATACTAAGAGAAACGTATTCGTATTACAGAATATGGGACAACATTCGTGCATAAAAACTCGTACACGTCGTGTTCCTGTGAACCCAGAGTCGCAATGTCCGTTGGCCGGGGAGAGATACGCTCACAATTTCCGCACGGCTCGGATCCGCCAGGCGAGCGCCTAGACGCATCGGCGAATTAAGACAGGCGAGAGGCCGCGTAAGACTCCTCTTGATTCTCAGAGTTTTTAAAAAGATCTCAAGGCAGTGAGAAACGCTGTCAATAAACAATTTTATTAGCCTCGGATGATTCAAAATACTTGCATACGTGTGTCCCCTTTAGGCGTGGTTTCAGGAGGCAAAAAGAGCGACCACTTCAAATATCGCGGCCCGGCATTGGCCAGCTTGCAGCACAGGCGACCGAGCCACTGTAGAATCCGGCCTATGAAAATAAAAACTCCCCGGCCATCAATCACACACGACATCTTATTATTTTTCTCGTTCGTCCACAGTCAATATTCCTTGAGCCGGCGTAAAGACGCGGAAGCAAGGCTGGAGTATGCTTACAAGCCGCCAGGCATTTTTGACAACCTTTCACCTAAACTATCCGCCTGGAACCACCTAATCCGAACCCCCAGCCTCGTTCAACCACACTCACATTTAAATCCAGTAACGCCTCCTTACTGAACAAATCTGGTCACACTTTAAAAACTTTTGTTTACTTTCGTTTACTCATCAGGACTTGCCACCTTAATCCTTCCTGCAACATTTCAGTGTTTCTGTAAGCATCTTACAAAAATACTTCAAAAGCAAGTTAATTAAGTAATTTAACTTGTGGTGCAAGCAATCCTTGAACATTCAAAATTGCTTGCAACTTTAATATAAATGTGATTTAATAATGCTAAACTAGACCGGGTTGATCACGATTCCTTTTTTCCTTCTCCGGCTACTTTCCATTTAGGGTACAGGAGGATGAACCTACCCAACAACACTTCCACGAATATATCCCTCCATCTCGAATTTAGCCCTTCGCGTTACGCACTCCAGACTCGGTCAAGAGGAAACAAATATATTCGGGAAAAATTTTGCCCACTGTTGTTCAAACAGTGGGCAAAAATTCTCCTCGCGATAAACGCAGCGAGCCAGCAACCAAAAACACATTCAACGCGGCACGCGCCGCTTCGCTCGTGCCAAGTGACGTGCCGTTGTCCCCCGGGCGGCAGCCTGACGTTACCAAGCAGGGGATGACTTAAAAAGGGGAAATGGTGGAATGGTGAACAGTATATCCGGATCACCCAGACCAAACAGAAAACCGAAAATACGTTATTGATTGATGTGTCAATCAATAAAGCACACTTTGAATATTACTTCTTTTTCCGGATCCATGTCAATCAATAAAGCAAGCTTTGAATATTTTTTTTTGGATCCGTCCAACTTTCTAGTAACTTTGACGATGACTATCAGAATTCCATCATGGAGTCCGCGGACCCTAAGGTATCGAAATTATAGTCCCAGGGCCTGCCGACGATGTGGTGGTAGCCCGAAGTAAAAATGCCGAAGCTCCACTATGAGATGATGGCGATGATGCTCACGGCGTCACACACAAGTTGAACTCCATTAGCGAGCACAAAGGCCGCGGCTCTAATTAGCTGCCTGGCCAGTCATTATACGGCACAGCTGGCCTTTCATTCAACAACTATAGAGGCCGGTGTGTTGTTGCACGCTCGCGTCGACAAAAACGAAATTGGAGATCTAACAACAGTATTGCGCACGTCGCTGATTCGCCAACTTTTTTCTCCGAAATGATTGCACAACACGTCCACCAACAGATGGATGCTCCAGCGGGCAATAAGAAGTTTCGGGAACTGAGGTCCTAAAACGTTGTTTGGAATGTAGATATCTAAACTTTGGTGTTGTAACAATTTGAGAAGTAACAATAGAAATAAAAAAGCATCGCAACTAGTCAACCACTAGTGATCAAGGGAAGGACGTGGCGTGAATCCGGTTGGGATTGACGCCACGAAAATTCCATGGACAAAGATCAAAGGTTGAAAACGAGATTTCGCTAAAAAGAATAGGTGCAGAATTGCTTTAGAGGAAGCAGAAAATAAATAACAGCCCGAAATTCCAATCTAGTTTAAAGAATAATCTTAAGTTTCACGAAAAAATTAATTAAATCACCACAAACGTTTGATCTAATCCACTTAAAACAGACAGACAAAAAATAGATCGAAGCGTGATTATGAACAGAACAGAATATGTACAAAAACGTACTAGCAAGATAGTACATCTGTCTAAGCTGTGAACTACATAGAGTATGGGCATCGTCTTTGTGCGTTGCTTTTTTTGCACAACGAGACAGCAAAATACCAACCATCGCGATTTTTTTATGAGTATTTCATATTGAAAGGCAGATTAATTTTTTTGTGTTGTTTATTCAGCAATTTGTTGAACAGCGAGCGCGCAGCTAGGCTCAACAACCCAGACACGAAAATGATCTTCAATTTCCAGTTTGCATCATTTATTTATGGCAAAGCGTGCGCGGAATACGGTCGCCAGGAACATCTCGAAGATGAAATGAAATCCGTGTGCATTGTCTTGTTCCGCAGAGAAGGAGCCTACGAACTAAATAAAAAGGTTTAGCGTTTGTCATATCTGAACATTTATAAGAATTCGCCGACAACGCGCATGTACAGTAGATGTTGTACATAAAATGAGACAACAACCACATTAACGTAAAAGGGGAGTATCTGGTTGAAGAGGGGGGAGGGGGGGGGGTAATCCCGTCGTCAAAAAAGGATCTTGATACCCGAGCCCCGGCAAACCGCCAAATCTCATTCCACCAACCCATACGACCACCAAATTCCAAGCGGCGCTATTCCAATTATTATCCGAACCTGAGCACACATTCCGATTTAATTTACCCAAGTTTTAATTGATAATTATTTTTAAATCTATTATTCGTGTTAAATGTCATACCAGCAACGTAACAATGACTAAGTAACGTATTTTATTTCTCTTTTTGTGTGCCGAATAAAAACGCGTACAACTTGAAAAAATATCTGAAATGAAAATATTCTACACATTCTCAGATGACAATTCTCAAAATTCACTGCGCAATTGAACTAAACAATTTTCTTTTCTCTAAAATTTGAAACTCTTTTGAATGCTCAATGTAGAACTGTTATACCTCTTGTTTCTGTCCTTGGTTGCTCGTGTCAATTCGACACAACAACACTACGCCGCTTATCTCAGGAGGAATCGTCCTGCTCACACTCCCATCCCATCCCGTGTTCTCTCTGGATGAACACCCCCAATACGTTTGCTCAAAATTCGCCCAGTGCGACACGACAATGTACTCGAACAAACAAACAATCGCTTTTCATACATCAAGTAGTCTCTCCACGTTCACTTTGATTTCGTTTGTCAGCATGCACGGCGATTTTTTTTCACCATTGTTGTCGTTCTCGAGTCCCAACATGTGTACCGAGCCGAGGCCCATTTTGAACGGTCCGCATGCATGCGTGCGGGCTGCAAGCTGGGGTCTCCATATGTACATTAAAAATGGATTTCGGTTTTCCCCGACAGAATTTCTCTAAAATAAAGGGACGAACGAAATGGGAGAACAAACCGACGCAGCAAAATCGATTTTCGAGTATGATGGACCGGCGCAAAAGAGGAGAGGATGAGAAAGTATTCGAAAAGATCCACCCGGAACGAGAAGTGTCCACACAAAGTCGACGATAAACAAGCAAACTTTCAAGACGATATACTTCTGCTTGATTGATTAACCAACACTCGCATAACTCCGAGACAATTTCTGAAGTTGCGAAACTATTTTTTTAAATACAATTAAAATTATAAATAAGTATTCATACTCTGTATTGGACAAGGATTCCTTCAGTTGCATTGGAAACGAGAGTCCAGTCAGCTGACTGTGACCCGCGGTGGTCCCTGGTTCAATTCCCGGCTAGATGGCTCTCGATACGGAACATCGAATTAAAATTAATGTACATGGTACATACATGTACTCCTATTATTACATTGGTGCATGATAATTCATGAGAATGCCTTCAACTGATCAACTGTGAAACAGCTCATTCTCTATTTGACAATCATTTTATCTTTTCAAGACGATCATCCAGTTAACGAATTCTAGTCGATCAAACAACACATATTCCACGTTATTCGATGTCAAACTAGTCAAAATCATTTGTTCCATGCCATCGTGGAATGGTCATGTGTGTATCCTGTTGGTAGATTTTATCAACATTCATGCATACATGCAAGTATAAGTTTTGGAACAGGTTTTGAATCCGATTCTCCGATCCGAAACGGGACAAGTGACAGTTCAAAGACAGACGAAAGAACAAGAATTGACGTTCCATTCGTCAAAATATATGTTTCAAGTTTCCAATGTAAATACATTCATTGCATGACACGGGACGAATTTCGCTCGAAGCAAAAGTAGTATATCAGAGAGCATGAATTTGATCAATCAAATCGAATCAAAATAACATTTGTCTTACTGCCCAAAAAACCAAGACGCGTTCCTGAAACTCAGTCGAGTAATGAATTACCAGGTTAATCTACATTCGAATTTTTTCCTCTACACACCCTCACAAATGTAAACCCGAAAGCCGGAAAAATATTCAGTCATAAACTTTACTAATCAACTCGCAGATAAAAATTTAGAATCATAATAAGCTGAGTCCATAAAAAAAGTGCCAGGAAAGAAGCAGTGAACGAACGAACGTGGGTTTATTTTTTTTATAGAACTGAGAACAAAAAAGTAAGTTCTAACTTGGGCTAATCGTTTCACGTTCTTCGTCATAACTATACGCGCACGTACAGTAAATTCACCGCGCCAAGTCCAATGATAAAAATAGAGGAGAACTATAAATGAAAGGGAAGCGAGAAAAACAACTTAGTAGCGGCTGTGTGGGTGGAACGGGTAACGCATCCAAAATAATTATCGTCACGCATGGGGCACAACACCTCAATCGTCGCGCGCGTCTGACTAGTCATTATTAAATCCTCCAGATAACCTGAGTTCGCAATTGCGCCTAACACGCCGTTGACATTGGGGATAAACGATGCATTGAAACGTGCCCACGGTTTCTGAGGACTGCTAGGCACGCATCGAGGCATCGGGAAAACGACACGGATACATTTTTACTAATTAAAACAGCAGCTTCAAAGTTCGAAAAATAAAATTTCTCTACTGCTCCAACACAATACTCAAGTGTTGAGTACATATTGAGTACAATTTAAGTACAATGAGTATAAAGTGTTGAGTTCAATTACGCTTTATTGAAACTCGTGTTGCATCAGCCCAGCAACGCTCAGGCCGCGTTGAGACATATAAGGGATGGTGCACAAATTTTCATTGCTTCTTTAAAATGTATTAAAGAATTTGATATCCCTAAATATTCGCTAACGATAATATTTTATTTATTCATGTGATATCAGTCAAAATAAATCGCATTTTCGCAAGTGCGAGTATGACCGAATTACGAAAGCCTATGGGTGTGTGTTCAACCCACTGTTTTTCTCCAAATGCAATAAGGTTAGGATAAGTGAGTGTAAATTAAGTTAGTTCGTGTAGGTTAGGTTAGCTCGTAACACCCAAGCGTAGTTATGTTAAGATAGCCAGCACAGTAAAGCTAATGGTATTTTATATAAGTTATCTAAGAGGTAAAGTTGGGCTAACATTAGAAGTAACCAACTCAACTTTACCTGTCACTTTTCTCTTCTTCAAATAGCACTCCCAAATCCCATTGAATCAAACGCGTAATAAAAAGTGGCACAGCTCAGCTTGACAATGGGCGCTTGAGTTTGGACGTGGGGTGTTCAGGACGATGTGACCTGCAGTTCAAAAACAAAGATGTTGGCAGCTACGCCATTTTTGTGTAAATTAAAAAATGTACTTAACGTCTGCAGCCACCTTATTATTATAGACGTGCGCTCATTACCTATGCTAATTTACGTTCCTCGCTCTGGAAGTGGCGCACGGCGACGAACAAAAGCAATTTATTCGCATTATTCGTTAACCCAATTTGTACATATACACCCCGTGCGGGGGCTGGCTACACGAAAATGAGTGCCACCCTCATCTCGGACGGCACAATTTGCAAGAGACCCCGAAGTCGTATTCTCAGAACGAATATATGAGTCAGACGATCTACGTTTCTAACGGGGGTGTCTTTCCTATTAAGCTCAAAGCTATTATTGCAAAACTACAGTTGTTGAGGTGGTGCTACTGTATGACAATTAAAGTGGAATTTATGCGACGGAAGAACAATCCACTCAAAAATATAGTCGAAATATACTTGGCAATCATCTCCACGAATCACCTTCAGAGGGCGTGTCCCCCACTTCAACAATTTAAAATATGACTTCGGATCAATTTCAAGTACCCTGTTTCCATGGTGCAAACCCCCTTTTGCAAAAGTCGTAAAATTAAGGGAATTACGCCTTCGTAACGACGTCATGTATACGACGTCATAATTTTTTTTATTATTGCAAATGCAGAATTTATTTCAGGTCCGTATTTAGGCATAATTTATAATAGAAACTAGTTTCATTTTAAAAGGTGGTGTCTTGATGGAAACAAAAAAAAGTAAATTCCTGCTGTTTTGAGGACGACAATACAGTATTATGTGCGGTGTTGTTGCCCCAATTTTGAAATTAGGTTCTTAATAATATTTATCGGTAATAACAATCCTTTAAATCAATCTTTCTTTCAATCTTTTAAATGGCCAGAAAGCTGAAATATTCGTTGCATACAAATAAGGATATACTCGTATATGTAAATCCAATGGGTACAGTTTAACTGCCCAAACTGGAATTCTGTTCTTCAAATAACGGTTTTTCAAATTAACTAGATCACTGAATCAGTTTTACCCCTTCTACGTTACTCTTAATATACAAGTGTATTTTCTAATAAATTCTAAAAAGGTTATCTGGTTTATATTTTTAGTGAAGTCCAGAAAATTACCATATATAGCGCTAATCGAATGGATGCAAAGTTTCTAACAACATTACAGGGTGGTTGCCCGCAAAAGCCTGTCAACAATAATTCTCGTCGGCAGTCGTCATGCCAGAAAATTGTACATTTAGAAACCTTTTAACTAATACTCGTATATTTGTGGTTACGAAAGAGTTTGCCCAATATGGATAATGGAGTTGCTTGGATTTGGCTATTTGCTAATTGCAATAAAGCAATCCTTGCGAGAACATTTGTTTCGCTTGCCGTTGCTGGTCATCATTAACGCTATCATGCCATTGGTGTCATTGGCTGAAATTGGCAGAATAATGTTAGAAAACGAAGTTCAAAGTTTTTATCCAACATTTGCCTAATGTCAAGTTAGCACCTATTGCACATCGGCTTGTTCTCCTACCATCTAAAACTACAACGAACTAATTCTCTGGAACGCCACCAGAGGGCACCAATAGCAGTGACGCACAGAGGGAATAGTCAGGAAAAATGCACTTAGAAACTACGCAGTCCTAGCGTTATCAATTTGCATGCCTGTTCCGCTTTTCTTCGCGTTTCGCCGGCAAACAAAAAAGAAAGGGAAGGAATATTCCCTAAGGAATCGGCGCCACTGCCACGAGCATCGTCAGACACGCACACGCATTTTCACCACCAATTGTTTATACTCGTGCGTACGACTATTGTTTGACTCCATTATCACTGCGTATTGTGTGCCGGTCTCGTATATAGACGCGCGCACGATACGCCTTAGCAAAAAAAAGGGGCACCGTCAAACCATTATATTATACCAACAAACAAAGGATTGCTAGTGACAGCTCCTAGACGCGAGCGCGGAACATGAATATTAATAACGAAAATTATAATGAAATCCGACGCACAAGTCGCATTTAATAGTTTCTCGGCACAGCATACATAATAAAAAAAGAAAACTTGTTTTTCGGGGAATCAGGGGCACATAAAGAAAAAAATCCTCCTATTTCGATTTACGATTTACCACCACCACATATTTTTCTTTTGATTGAAGTGCCGATGCCCACAACTTTGCATAATTAATGTACGAGTACATCAAAGAGCCGGTATCCGGTTTTGATTAAAACAAGATTTTGACAGGCCGCCTACCATTTGAATGATAGGCATTTGGCTATCATCGACACGGGCTCAAACCCTGTGAACAGGACACCACATCCGCTTGACCGGCGCAGGGCGACTTGAGTGAACTGTCTTCACTCATTTAAGTTTATGAAATTGTAATTTCTTAATTTTTCCCCCCGAAGAGCATTGAAATGGGGTTTGCACTACTATTGACCGAGTATCTCAGCAAACTTGCTCATTTGATGTGCGCTGATGAACCAAAAACGTCGAAGAGACGAATCGTACCGAAAAGTAACTTTTCTTTTTCTACCGGCAGGTGACAATAGGCGATTTATAATTATCATGGAACGATTATACGGAACAGCAACGCCAGCTGGATGCCATGAATGACATGATACTGTACCCCACTGCACTCTATAAAGCGTTCCAATGACATTGTCATTCAATTTCTTTTTGTCTCTTAATGAATTCGAAAGAGGTGGTGGTGATGGTGGCAAGACGAACCGCGAAGAGGAGACACACGCGTGAATAATCGCTAAGAAACGGTCGCGGCATTCGAACGACATATCCGTTTCCACTGCCACATTCGCAAGTCCTCGAAATGATAGGCGAAAGCAGTGATATAGGTATACGCAGAACAGAGGTTTATTAAACGTGACATGTAATGAAAAAGATCCGCTCGCGACGACTACTGGGAATAAGGAGATTCGGGTTTGACGGTGCGTATTTATTTATATCTACGTCAGCACGGAAAGACCGAGAGAGTGATCCGCGTGTAAAACGCGCATGTGCCACCGGGATAGCAATAATAGAATAGTCAGAAGTTCTGTTTGCGACTAAATCGATCCTCATAAGACCGAACGAGTCACACGAAAGTGACTATTACCTCAAAAAATGGTCTGTGCGATTAGCTTCACTTATCAATACCACAAGAATCGGCGCATGTCAACCCAAAAAGAATCACTGTGAAGTTAAAGCGATACCGGAGTTTCCTCAAAATAGAAATAGGAAGTCTTGATTTTTGTAAAATAAAATGAAAGTTGTGCCCGGAACAGCGCCGGACGAGAAAAGACTAATAAGAGTTGGCGATAATTCTTCTTGAAACTAAACTAGAAAAACGTGGAAACTGACTATTAAAGAAGTTTCCTCGTATTATATTGATATCAATATCAGCATCAATAGGATGGTACAGTTCGGATTAAAAGTTATCAACCCAACATTCTGGGGGTAATCGCTTCGTGAGCAGAGAGGAAAAATGACAGGGTCTCTCTCTCTCTCAAGCACCTTTAAATAGTTTAGGTGTCTGAAATGATAAAAAATTAGGTGCCAGCGAATCGCAACGGCCTCATTATATGTGATGACCATTCTTATGCCGCATTTAAACCGGATGATTTTGCAAGACGATCTTCTCTGGTCGCGTTAGCTTGCACGGCAGGAAACTGTTTACGATGAGAGGTTGCTCCCCATAAAATACCTATTTTGCTTTCAACGCGACCGGAGAGGATCGCCTCGCGATGCGATCAAAATTATCCGATCTAAATGCGGCATTAAACGCTCATGAGTCACTCGTCCACTCGTCGAACCAAGTCATATTTGTGGCTCGGCCCAAATTTTTCATAGTCTTGAACTGACAATTAAAAACAAGATCTGAAATCTTGCCTTTTGATAGTTACAAAAACCGGCAATAATTAATTTGCCTCAAATTTAAAGCAAATTTCAAAGAATGTAGGCAATTTATTATTTTAAAAGTTATAAGCTGTGAAACAAAATCAGATAGTTTTGTTCTAGATTTGTATATAATATGGTTTTTATAAAACAAATTAATTATCTGATTTTTTGGCCTCTCTTAAAACATAAAAGAATGTTTTAAATTTGATATTTTGTTTTGCAGTGTTTGCTGGGGTTGAATATGCACCATTGCAATAATGGCATGTTCAAGAATTTAAAAATGAAAGTTGATAATTTTACACCCGAGGGTTTCAGGAGGTTAGAACGACGACGACGACGAGCTACGACGCGACGTGATTTGAATCATTGCAATAATGATGTACCTTCCATTCGATCGCTGGGGTTGAATGCATAATTTGACAGCATATTGTTGGCAACTTTTTAGATGCAAAAAACAAAAAGCCTCTCGAGGGCGACATAACCAAAATAAAAAACCCACAACAAATTGCTTACCATTGACATGCGCAACTTAATTAATTGAAAACCAGATTTAATGGGACAAGGACGGATAATGTTGAAAGAGACGGCAGCGCCGCCTCCAAAGACCAACGCAACATTTCCCGGACTATCACGAATTCTTAAAGAAACGTGTATCCAAGCTGCAAAAAAAAAATTGGCGATCGAACAACACCACTAATTTGAATAATCTGAGTGCCAAATTGGCGATTCTGACAAAGTTCAACAAACCGCGAACACAACAGCAACCCGTTCAAACAATCGTGCACATCGGTTGCGTTCACCGAATTATAGTAAAGAAAATGTCATGTCATGATTTTTTAACCACCGTGTACCTTCCCTACAATGTCAAAAGGGTCAGTCCAAAAAATGTACCCAACTGCAAGTCGCATTGATTCATGGTAACATGCGCCCGCGAAACTTAAATAACGCGTTCGCATTGTTCAAACAACATGCGGGGCACTCTGGGGAGTCTCCGCTATTTAAATAACACATTTTTCAATCTCTCAGGGTTGGTAGAGGTGGGATGGAGCGAGGCAGAGCTCGCTCGCACACTGTTTTATGATAAATGCGACGAAACGAGAAATCTTCTTTATGATAACAAATTATCGAACGCGCGGAGCCCGGGAAAAACCTAATTAATATAAATATTGGAGTCATTCGCGCTCTGCGAGGTTTTCGCGACGAGCCTTACATGCGCATGTGCGCGCACGCTGTATCGATCGTTAAGATAACCAGAGCTTGTGGCTGCCGGGGAACAAGAAGGGGGTATTATGCTTTTTCGCTGCTACAGCGGGCTTATCCAGCAGTGTTGACCCGTCTCTGATGCAGTCTTAATTCCGACACTAAACTGCATTGAGTTACTCAACGGCGGCATCGCGATTGCAGGCTTTGCCTCGTTGCTTCGGTGCTCGTAGGGTTTAGGTGCGCTGCGGCCGGCTTGAGCGAAACAACGAGGGGCAGCCGTTTGATACTTCAGGCGCTCAACAAAGGGCAATGTCTTAAGGACAAATAAAGCTGGATAGATACAGCAGTGTAGATTTTGTTCAACAAAGGCTGCGGCAGCCGATGAAAACTCAAAGTAAATCATGTCGATTGCCCATAAAACAAAAAATCATATTATTGAACTTATGTTTTATCTCGCAATGATCAAACCTCACACTTTTGACCATCATCACATTTGACCATTTAGGACTTCATTTTCCTTAGTTCGAATTTTTTTTAGTTCAACTGTACTGAGCAGAAAATTATGTATCTCTCCTGGTGCTTTGGCGTTATGTGATGGGCATATTCTAACCAGTGCCCCAGGATCGAATAAATGAGGGAGTCCGTGCCGGAAATCAAACCCGGGACCATCGAGCCACCAGTCGACGAATCGAACGTTCTATCGCGCGATTCAGCTAATGATAGTGTCTATAAAAGCAATGTCAACGATATCAACGTTTTCGCTATCTACCATCGACAGTCGTGAATAACACTGATCAATTTGCCAACCTGGTCACTTGAATGCGCCACCAGTGGATAAAATTGGGATCAAAAGTATCGCTGGGGCGAGATACCCACAAGCTTCAACATTTTTCAAAACGTCCTCCGTTTATGTGTACCCGTTTATTTAATTTACGAGTATATGGACTTGGGGTCTCCCTAAAGAGCTATAACGCATAAAAATTTAGCGTACGGCTTTCCTATCTGAAATAATGGGTGGGCATAATTTCACGTAACGCCCGCACGAATAAACTATGTGTAGGAGAATAATAGGTTAACGCAATAAGGAGCCCAACGTGTTAATCAAGACTTGGGTGGCTGTCATCACGTACTGTATGGCCTCCGGACACGATAGGGCCCATAAGCACGTTAAATATCCGTAAACTTCCGTTTAATAAGTTGGTAAACAAGTTCCTGTGGGGTTAACGGATCTAACGAATGGCCGAACAGATTTGCTGAATAGGGAGAGGAGATGGAGGAGAGGTACTTAGAAGAAAAATATTCCCAATACAAATTCTAGGCCGATACATAAAAAAAGAATCGCTATAATAAATGTGCCGCAACATCCGGATAAAATGAGACTGCCTGCCGCCAGGATCGCATTTGCGCCCCAAACACATGAATGATCTGTTTTTGTCAAACGTCTCGTTTGTCTTATCGGAGGGGGAGGGGGGCAAACGCAATTTGTTTTCACTCGATTCGTTTTTGGGAGGTTTGGTGGCGATGGTGAAACGTCGTGTCGTCACAATTTACCCGAGCCTGGAACATATGTCGCAACTCCCAAACTGGTTTTTGGTCCGTCACTCGTAACCGACTCTCGCGGTCGAATCCGACCAAGAAACTGACGGCCGAATGAAACGAGCCAGTCTCATGTATCCCAGGGGCTGCCCGAATTGTGGTACGCACGACGTAATAAAACGAAATTTGGGGACAATTTATCTGAAGATACTTTTTGATGAGTTTACAAAGTAAATTATATCGTGTTTCATTATACGAGTATTTTCAATTATAGATTCGAAGATGTAACTGTAGGCAACAAGCAATAATTGAAACTACATGAAATGAAAATGAATTACCAATGCATAATTTGGATATTTCATATTTCAAGTTCGGAATCAAATCTTATTAAATTAAAATTATTATAATCACAGCTTTGAAATTTCATGCCACGAGCCGTCGGACGTGAAAACTGCAGGAGCAGCCTTTTTTAATTTTTTAAGCGTACAGATGCATTACAATTATTATTTCGATTCTCTTTACACTTGCAAATTTCGGGCAACATGAAAGAACAAAATAAATTGGCTCTCAAAACGAGAATGAAACTAACTGATATTTCTTCCAAAAATCAGAAGATATAGGAAAGCTGCGCCCTTAATTTGGTGGGCTACGATTGAAACAAACTCTCCATCATTGAGGATCGGCACCCATAAAATGTGGCTACCACTGCTAAATTTTATTTTTCTAATTCGATTCGAGGCGAGCAGGCACAAGCTGTCACCGGCCGTGGTTCAGCTGTAGATTCTCGCTCGTGGTCGCGGCATGTGCACGAACATGGAACCTGCCAGACATTGGCGCAATTTCATCGGTGTTCTCGTTCTTTCTTCTCAAAATATTCGACTAACCCGACATAAACCGAATCCGGTTGACAAGTAATAACGTATCAACAGAGGAAACAGCGTACTATTCCAAAGTGGGTCGCGCGCTCAAATTATTCTTACTCACTGATCGAGTTAGGGGATTAGATTCTTCAGCAGGGATGGATTTGCTGGTGGCGCTGCTTTTTTTTAGCGGCGAATGAACGCAACATTATATTTTTAGTTTAACCAATATCGATACCCATATGACTGAACCAGGCAGCCCTAGCTATTTATAGCGTAATGGTGATAGTCAATAAATTTGAAGTGAATTTAGAAGGAGAAAATGTAGAAAGTCGCTTGAATTCAATTTGAACTCATGACCTTTGTAATTTTGTTATGTTATACAAATTTCAATTTATCTTTCTGAATAGCCATAGGCATGCTTTGCTGGATCTGTAATACACAATACTATAAGGTTGAACAAATTAATATGCGTGGGTGCAGGTAAAGTGTACAAATAATTGTAGACCAGTGCATACATGGCTAGGGCTGGAAACACATATGCCCGCGGTAATTTTCAAAATGAATTGTGACGTCACGCATAGTGGGTTCATCTGCCTCGAGTGGTCCTATCGATTTATGGCAAAAGCGAAGATTTAATTCAAAAATATGAGACTCGGTACAGGCCTCCTCCACCTACCCGACAGCGGACGACGACGCAGTTGGTCCACATCGCACCCAACAATAAATGTTGAACACGAAACCGGGCACAAGTTGGCACGACAATATGGCGTCGCGCGTCACGGAACACATTCTCTTGCATGCAAGACCAAGGCGAATGGAGAGAAGTCTTGACTTACCTAAACAGAAAAGAGAGAAAAAACACATAAATCATAAGCAAGCGGAATATTACAAAGAAAACCTACACCAGCAAGATTCCAATAGATCCTCCTGAGAACCAACGTGGAACTCGACAGTTAAGAGTAGGACATAGGTAACAAGGTATGTGCATGGCAAGTTATTCTCATGTCGCGGAAAAATAAGAACTGTAAATTAGTAATATTGTTTTTGCTGTCGCCCTTAATGCGTTTTCAGTACAGCTAATGATAAATTGGTATCCTGATGTCATCAGGTCAAACAACGAAATGTGCCCAACCTGGTAATAAAACGCAACACCCGATACGTGTTTAATATGCGTGATCGGTTTTTATGGAATTAAAATGAAAATGTTACCAATATTCCTACAATAATTAGAACCTCAAGAGAACTTTCCAGTTTATGCTCGCTATTTACTATTACGCTAACAGCGATTGTGCGTGTCGTATTCTCACTCTCTCTGTACAAAACGCATTAAACTTAAGAAAATATTTTTATAGAGCAGCCGCAGTTCTCGACGAATAAGATTAATGCAAATTATCCGACAGAACCTAAATATTTATTCCGCTAACTGTGGCGGTTACGAATTGACTCAAATTACTCGTACATAGGCGAATAGACGATTCCATACTGAATCGTTTCACCTCGATTCAGTTGAAAGAAAATGAGCTGGCAGCGAAACATTGGGTTCGAGTTGTAAGACATAATCTCGTTAATTACACGAGTATTAAGTTTTTATTTTTCGTAATTAACAATTGGAGCTCGGTTTATACTTGTGCAGTATTTTTAAATTTCCATTTGAACAATTATACAAAAATACAGAGGGTGAATAGGCAAAAATGACAATGAATTTTTGACACATGGAACGACGGTGCAGGGCGTTTAGCAAACAGAATGGCCAACATCGAGCAAATTAAATGTATCCATCGACGAAAAATAAAAATGTTACAGTGAATCAGTCATGTCATTTTTGCTTACTCACCCTATGTAAATACCAAGTCCTGGAAGATAGGAATGGCTCACGGCATATAAATCGTATATACAAATAAGAGGCTACCGCAAACGTAAGGATGGATCCTACTGCACTGCAACTGCACTCACAGAAAATGTTTCAAAAATTATAATGAGATGTGTCTTGAAAACCTGCATAGACTAGATCTAATTTTCAAAAAGTTGTATTTGATCAGAGATGTCATTTAGCTGAAATTTGGCAATTTGTCCGGCAATCGGAACGCCGTCTGAACTGTATTTATTTATGTAGTCACGAGTTATAGAACTTTGTACTGAAGAATGTTTTTGAACTATCAGCCAACAGGCGTTCCCCGGGCTCATAGCAGTACATTGGAATGTAGAGGACCGGGCACCACTAGCGGTGACAAATGAAACCAAAAATGACGCAGCGCCCAGATCACCTGCTTATCTCAGACAGATATGCCTGGATGTGGTCGGAGCCGTAAGATTCCACTTAACCTCCAGTTATCCCCCCCCCGCCGACATCCTCCCACGCTCAGAGACCCCCCCCCCTCTCAAACTTGCGGAAGCGCAGTTATCGCAGACTTGCATTTTCCGTTAATTAGTTTTCGCCGAATGAGAAACCCGAATTTACCTCTGGCGCGGTTGGGATAGTCATTGCCCCTCCCCCCTCATCCCATCGATATTACTATCTTGGCAATTACTTTGTTTTTAATTGGCACAGTGTGATAATTTTTTGCGCTCCGAATACGATACATTTAGTACCCAGTATGGGACGCCGTATAAAGCTAAAAATAGGTTAGCTATACCTTTATCCATGAATACGCTTAATCCTCCTAGGAATCTGCGGATCTAGGAATTTGTGGATATGAGCAGCGTGGGGACAGGGAAAAGATAACCCCACCAATAGCGCACGGAAGAATTATCTTTAATCCAGCGACACTTAATATACATTTAGCCGAGTAAGGCATACATTTCAGTTTACCAAGTACCGACAATTCAAAGCATATTTACAATTTTTTATCACGGCCTATCAGCGTCTTCGCCCCAACCTCCCTCCCCACAAAAATGTCCGATGAGCGAACCGCAGACGTCAATCATCAGGGACAGATGCCACCATCTTTTAAAAAAAATTATACCATATATAATTTGTTAATTCAAATATAGGACAAGTGGTCTGAGGACTCCTGCGAATGGGTGGATTCCAAACGTAGGCATTCGAAACAAGTCGTATAATTGCGCATTCTAGTGAACGAACTCAATTACACGAACGCTTTAAAAGGTACGGATATGAGGCAAGAAACAGGAAAACATCCCCAAACCGCGATTTTCATTCATTGCATCTTTCAATATATCACGACGGCTCAAATGACGTATCTCGAGCAATCGAGTCATACTTTGGCGACGCATTACTTTCCTTATCCTTTCCAAACGCACACGACCTCAGTGCCGCACCGCGGCCGACCCGCGAACTCCGCGGGCAAAAGGTGCGCACATACCCCAGTCGCAAACACGCGCAACTCACCTTTTGCTGCCGTGAGGAGAGAGAAAGAGAGTGGGCGGGAGAGAGAGAGAGAGAGAGAGAGAGAGAGAGAGAGAGAGAGAGAGAGAGGGTGAGCATATAAGGCATATTCGGGCAAATTTAATCAGAACTCGCGGAATGAAAAATGGATTTATTAATGAAAAGCACTCGTCTGCCTGCCGATATCGACCACATTATTTTTAGACCTCACCGCGCGCATACAGTACATGCCTGGTAGAGCACCGGCAGGGACTGCTCTACAGACAATAACGCCCTGGGCAAAGAATATGATTTGGGTCCCCCGGCTATCTCCCCATACATAAGCAAACCGAAGACCAATTAGTCAACATTGGATTGGAGCCCAAGGATTTTTTGCACAAACAGGTAAAATCCATCCATCCTCAACGATTAAGATTTTTATAAAATCCAATTGTCTTAGCTCACTGATCGAACTTGCAATGTCAAGAGATGGCGGTGATGCGTTCCTTCGCTTGGGACCAATACTTACGACTCGACTCGAATGTCACCAGAGGGCACGGCACGAAAGGTTTTTGTGCAAACAGCGAATAGGTATTGTGAAAGCATCGAAAACATTCAAAATAATTGAACAAAAATGTGGTCTGCGCTCTGAGCTGTAGCTCCCAAAGACTTCGCCGTTCCCTTAAAAGCCCAGCATGCAGGCCTCATAAAGCATGACGCGTACGCCATTGGAGGCACAACATCCAAAAAGTGACACAATGGTGGAGCTAAAAGTTTTCGAAGCCATTGAAATCGAAAAGAAGTTCGAATCGGGGCATTGAAAGAAAATGGAAAATCGCACGGCATACGCGGAACGTATTATCGTCATCGGTGAACAAAGGCTTTTTTTTACATATTTAGATGGCGTGCCTCTAAAGCAAAAAAATAATAAACTGCAGGAAACTCATCATAGAGTTAACTAACGACGAAATGTAGCGTGACAAAAAGTTCAAAGGGACATTGATGGCGAGTCGGCATACACAGTATAATGAGGGCTAGAAGTATTCGTCACAGTCAAATCACGGTCATTCAAATCTGAAGTATTGTTCGAGATTAAATCAAATATAATGCATTAAAATGCATTATATCGCTGCGACTACATTTAAGTAATTTCTTCCGTTTCTTTCAAACGCACAAGACAAAAGTTTATATCTAAACATGTAAAATAGATGTTATTGTACGAATAACAATGCCATATTCTGAAAAAGTAATTTCTCAGAATTCATGAAATCATTAATACTTAAGTCAGTACTTAGGTATGATCTCGAAATCTTATGGCCAGTTCTCATTGGCAAGTTTTTGCAAGGCAAGTCGCTCGATAGCAGACGAAATTGCTGGGGATACATTTTGGACTCACTCTTCCTCAGTGTAGTTTATCTGTGATTGGCTGATTTGGGTAACGTGACCGTAACGTAGGAAGATGAGTCCAAAATAGGCCCCCTGCTCTACGAACAGTTTGCACATGTGAACTAGCCATTAATTTTTATCTGATATCTTTTAAATACATGTTAAAAAAATTACAGTTTATTATATTTTTATTCATAGAGCCTCGCCAGCTCGTCGTCGATTTACCACGGTTCTATCCCCTATTTGTTCTCTTATGTTCAAACATAAGCTATTGTGAAAATGTCAACACCAAGAGGTGAACATGATATTTCGTGGAAAAATTACATAGGCAGGCAAATATTTTGTCGCACTGTAATTTTTTTTTAATCAATTCAGGCCTTATTACAATAGCGAAATATCACTTAGGTTGATCGGTAAGAAAAACGCTCGTAGCAGTCGTACGTACCCAATGTCGCTAAAATCGTAAACGTCATTGCCGGAGTAAACGCCATTTCCGATATACTGAAATTGCGTCCTGGATTCCGTGCAGTATCTACAGTCAAAAAGAGTCAACCAATTGTTTCGATTTTAGGTATAACGTTTGTGTAAATTCACCGCATAACTGAGTATTCGCACACAACAGTGTACTCGTCTAGTCAAAACATTTTTTTTTAATTAGTCATTGTTCAGCAGTAAGCGATCCACGAATTGTGGTGGAGCGACATTTTGCGATGAAATGCTACACAAATACCGTACGCACCAAATAACGATTCCGCCCTGGTTGTTTCGCCCAAAGATACCATCTCATTTGAAAAGAAATCATCATCGTATCCCTCCCCACTGTTCTGTCATTTCGACGATGTGAACGCGAGAGAACGATACATATAATTAACCAAGGATGTTGTTTTTTTACCCCCGGAAAACGATTCGCTAATAAAGACGCTAAAATGAAACGAACGCTGGAAGCAAGAAAAATATAATTAGTGCCACCCGGGTGGTTCGCCGGAAACTTTATAGGCTTCTAATTCGACACAAATTGGACGAAACGAGAGACGGTATATAAATTAAGTAGCGAAAATGAAATTTATGGAGACCGACATTCATGTTCAGCGTACATGTATAGTACATGAGAGCTGTACCAGTGTTTAAACATTCGTTCGGGTGTTATTCAGATTATTCCAAAGCGGATCTAAAGTCTCCCGACCATAGGTGAACGACTATTACAGGAGGAATCGTTTGCACTTCAAGGAAATGCTCTGTCTCGGCAGTGATACGCGTTGGGCAATAGAAATTCGAAGCGCCGTTGGTGGTACTGTTATCGTTGGACAAAGGGGTTACATACACTAAAGAGCTTTTCATGCCATTTTGCTTAGGCCTTAGCGAATTTATAATATACAGAAAGCTTATTTAAAATATGTAAACCGTTTGAACATATAAAATAGAATGAGTGACATGGTATTTCGTCATAAAAATCTGCCAGGTAAATTGTATTCGTCATAATGTTCGAACGTCGACTTTCATATCTCGAATATATCAGACATCGAACACGATAAAAACGAAGGGAAACAACTCGCACTATGGAGCCAACAAAGCAAGCAGGTTTTTACCAAAATTACCACTAATCCCAATGGACTCAGATGTGCAGGCATAACACCATATATGAGTATAAAACGCAATACGTTTATACAGTCACAGTGAACAATACCGAAAGATTGACTGATCAAGTACACGCTTAGTAGTGATGAAGCCGCCACACGACTTAGGAGCCCCAAGGCAAAACACCATATAGCCAGACCAAATTAGGACATACTTCCAACAATTAACCAGATAAAGAAGGGGCTGGTGACATTTTGAACCGGCCTCGAATTCCCCACAAAAGTTTCTCGCCACGTTCGCAAAACATCAAATGGCATAACTCAATTACACGCCACCGTTCTCGTTAAGAACTTTTCATTCCTCCGAGCAATTAATTTGACCCTACGTATAGAGTGTACGCGCGGGGGCGTCTCAAGAAGTTCGGTCGAGAAGTGCACTTGGCACACATACGAAAAGCTCAAGCCACACGATGAGCGAGTGAGTGACGACACTTTAAAAAAAATCATGTATTCGAATTTTTGAATTACCGGTATTAACACACCAGAACGCCTTGTTGATCGAGTGGATATGCCGTCTGCCTGCGGATCATAGGATTGTAGGTTTGAACCCAAATCAGTTTACCAATAAGACAAATATGCATATATGTAATATGAGTTTTGAGATAGACTATCCTACTTAAAGAGCATCTTTAAAAAGTGGTATTGCCGTTCGTACAACAAATAAAACTTTTAAAATTCGCTGCAGAAATGATTGGCTGTTTCTCGAATTTCAAAAATGTTAATATTTAGTTTTAATTCACTCAAATTAATAGAGAAACTATCCGTAAGCGTCAAGACACTAATGCTCATCGTGCGGTTTGGTCTTTATGGTAAACAACTTCCAGATATTCCGGATACTTCGCTCTAGACAGACAAATCACTCAGCCGGCAAAGACAACTTTGTGAAAATAGAAGGACCAGAACTAAAAGTTACAAAAATACATACTCACTTAGTGTAATCGAATAGCTGTTGGGTTTTGCTCTGTTGCAACGTCGCCATGACAAGTCTGCGAAGACCCCACGCCGAGCGTCTCCTCCACCCCCCACATACGCAGACGTCCAATTAGGCGCCAAACTAATTATCCCGGGCCGTTCCGGACGAACCGGGCGAATACAATTTAATATATTAGCAATCCTCGCACGTTCACTTAATTCCGCGTAAAACGAGTGTCAACTTTTATTTATCGGGCCGATGAAAACACACGCTCGTACACGTACATGTATATCCACAAAAACAGTTCATTTGCACCAGCCACAGACGCGCAAAACTAGTCACCCAAAGAACGAAATGACGCTAATAACTTCGCACCGCCTTCCAGGTGAACATGTATAGTGTTTTCTTGTTAAATCCAACTACCTGCAGCTCGCCACAATGCAAGTGTTCCTTTTCTCTTTTTGAAAACCACCAATAGAAAGATCTCGAGCCGGTGCCAATTAAAAACAGGACAGGTCCCCGAGGCCTATTCACAATGCAATCGACGGACGATGCCTATGTCTCGAGTATCGCTGACAGAACGCAAAAAAAATTGAAGACGAAATGCTTATCTTCATTACTTATTGATATGCAAGTACAAAAGTACGTAACGACTGATCGGCTGAATCTGTGATAAACTTCGGGACGAATATGATTTGATATGACCTGCTCACCGAAAACTATAGGACAAAGGTTATTTAATTTTCGACAGCGACTGTAATTATTGTGTGCTGTTCACTAAAATTTTCATGTGATAGAATAAACACGATTATACATGCTCGTAGTAGGTGCTCATTCATGTATAGTTGATTTGGCTGGACTAGATATATTCACTAAGTCTAGCTATTGACCTAACAAGCTAATGTTATCATAAGTAGAAAATTCCATTGTTGCTACGTTAGGTATTTCAATATTACAGGTAAGTTAGGTCAACAGGATCGGTATATGTACTAATATGCTCGAAAAACTTTTACCACATTGGATTACGACGCAAGATGAACGTGACTTATCAACAAATAAGATAAAATTCGACTCACCCCGACGGTGATAAGAAAGATACGATGGTCGCGCCCAGAAAACGATGCAGCGACGCCACCAATCTGTTGCCGTATTCATAACGAGCGTTTTAAATGACGTAACGGTCCAACGTCACCCGCGATTTGGTTGCATCGTTGGCGGGTGGCGCTGGGTGTGCGGGCGGCGACGATGTGACACTCATCCGGGATTATTTTGCGCGGGCCTTAATCGTGTTGTATCGTTGAAAAGCAAACAAAAAAATTACGAACGACCACTAAACTTGTGTTCTATTTTTCGCTGAATCCGCCTATCGTTGGTAGAGATTGCGATGTTGAGCTGGCGTCACTAACTAAAAATTATCAATTGGATTGCGCCATCTCATCCGCCAACATTCATGAGGAAACTTCAAAGTTCTTCGAGCGTTACACATAACTAAAAATACACTAATTCCAAGGAAATGGAAACCAGTATAATAATGTCCGATAGTAAGACAATTTATTCCGTTAGGTACAGAGAATATAAAATACACGAGCTAAAAAAAAAAAAAAAATAACTGCATACCGCACGATTATTTAACGATTACAAGTCACTTGATAATGGCCTAGCGGTCGAAAGCTCGTGTATTTTATATTTAACGGTAATGGTATACCTAACGGATTAAATTGTCTTACTATCGGACATTATTATATTAGTTTCCATTTCCTTGGAATTAGTGTATTTTCATTTATTCTACATCTGTCTCGGCGTGTTTCACAACACCTTCAATAGTTACACATAACTTTGTTGAAAATTGAAACGAATTTAAACTCGAAACGCTCCCACATTTCAAAGACGTTCCTCGTAGTTATTAAGGAATGCAGGTCTACTTTTCTCACTAGCTGGGAAACGCAAATTGTGTGCGAGTGACACTTTATTTGCCTTTCCACATTTACTTTTAACATGCGTGGTTTCATGAATGGTGGTTTGGAATTACAGCACAACGACAGTATTTACTTTACAGCGTTCCTCTGCATGCAAGCTTCTCGCCATAAAACTAAGTCTCGCAATAAAACGAAACCAAGAAAACAAATAATTCATTTCCTGTAACGTAACTATGTGTACGCCTAAGTCAAGCTTGGCGCTTACACCGTATACGTGTGTAATGTCCACAAACCTTTTTCGCCATTGATGAGCTATTGGTGAATGTGCCTGTACTGGTACATTAATGCCCACCAACCTGTATTTACAAATTTACCAGCTCGATCCTGGAAACAAAGTACCAGATTAAGATAATGACAAAACTAAAATTACTATCCCAGCGGAACTTACATGAAGAACCGCTAAGATTATGGATTTAGCTGCAAGGTTACTCATTAGTAGTGGTGACATTTCACTAATGAGAAAATCACAGCAACCAAAAATAAATGGGCAGCGCATTATCCATAGGTCGCAAACTTTTAATCACCTACAGGTGACCGCAGGTAACATTTGAACCCGCCAGTGACACTTAATCCGCCAAACCCGATATTATGAATGCTGCGCGGACGCTTGTCCAAAAAAAAAAAACTATTTATAGATCTATCTCATCGAGCTACCATGACTGCAACGAACCGAATGATTATCTGGAACACCGCTACACGACACCAATAGATGTCAAACACAGAGTTCAAAGATCTCGAACTTCTAATGAAAATTGGAATCAACGCCTCCACACAGTACTTGGAAGATGTTAGGCGCCTCATTGAACAGAATAATCAGGTCATGTTTGCTGGGAAAGGCTCGCCGTGTGTTCTAGTATTATTCATTATGTAGGTATATGTGAAGCAAAATGGTAATATGCTGTGGAAACATTAACAAAACTCGGCACTGGTTGTTTCCAACGATGCGTGTGACTGGTTCAGCTGACCGGTTACAATTGGAAATATCGAATAAGTACCATGGCTGCTATCAATTAATCATTTAGAAACATTTCCTTCAACGTTCTCGTATGCGAAAAGTACCTGTTTAAGAAAATTGTTTTACAAAAATAGACAACTGGTGTTTCCTGAGAAAACCATCTGATTCGTCCAGACTTCTTCAGTTTTTAAAAACGGAGAGAGCCTATGACATTAGCGAAGGAAGCAAACTTCAAAGTAAAATGCCTCATGGGAGGTCTAATGTCTGTACGATCAAAGCTTATCGTTGCAAGGCACTTCCGCAATGTCGATAATTCGGATCAATTATTCAGTCATGCATTCCGGCGAACTTGCCTTCCTACATGTATACATTCTGCACTTTATTTAGTTTAAACAGAAAATGACATCGAACGGGGACTAAAGAAAACTTAATCTGTACCAAAAGCTTAGAAATAGCGCTAAACATATGGGATTTTAATCGGAAATGGTGAAGCAGGAAAACTTCATATGGGATTTTGATTGAAGCAATTTAGTAATCGACGTCGAATGCGAATCGCACATTAACTATAATTAACAAATAATAAAAAATCAAACTGAAAAACAGCTTGAGAACCTCACACCGATTTCCCCCATATTTTACGCCAGGCCCAATGTCCACCACCGTCTTACTTTCGAAAAGTTTCTTCTCTCAGAGAGATCAGAGATCTACGTAAAACATAATTTTAACATAGTTAAGGTAAGGAAAGTGTTTTACGTTTGCTCGAAATTTTTTAGACATCTTTAGACCCAGTTCGGATAAAAACGCAATCTTAGCTGTTAGCAAATGCTTTTTGATGTGTTACGCTGCAAGAAATGAAGTGGAAAATATTGCTTAAATACGTTTACTAACAAATTGAAGCCAATAATTTGGTTGCTTTTAATTTTAAAACTGGACAAAAAGTTACAATTCCCGCGTTTGTTTGAACCTTTGAACGCAATTCGTGCAGCAGAAATTAACAGACAACATGACATGAAACCCCGGTCATCAGCATCTGCACAATGTTGCTTGCACCAGCATAAAAAAAATCAGTTATAAGATGTGTTCGAAAGTGCTGCCCAATTTTTACTAACAATATGGAGAAGTTATTTTTATAGAAAGCGGTGGACGAACGCCATCTCGAGATAGCACGAAAAGCACATAGCAAGTCCACGCCGACCCAGCATCAGCAAAAACGCGTACATTCATGAGCATGTATGTGTACACTATATAGCTTTTCAGATGGCAAGATAATAAATAGTGCAGAGCACAAACAGACAAGGTATCACATATTGGACATCGTCATTGAAGCTTATCTGGAATCGGAGTCTCGCGGAGCGAAGATATCTCTGGTTTCAGTCTACACGCTAGCAACTCCAGAGTAGAAAAATGTTCTTAGTCGTTGGAAGAATTCTTTCATCCACTACTAATATTTTTCTCTTCATGTCGAATTCGCTGCAACAGAAAAGGAAAACTCGAGAGAGATAAAACTATAGTGCTGGCATGAAATATACTTGCGCGTGTACACCACCATAAGCCCATACAGCTGTACCTATTAACTGTTTACAGGAATCGGAGTAAAGAAATATTTCCAACGAAATGAGATTAATACAAAGATAGTAGAGGAAGCATGCTCCTTTATCAGTGTAAGAACCTGTAACTCATATTAGTTTCTCCAAAATATGCCCATTATTTTAATATATCAACGTTAGAGGCCCAATTGATATTCACTAATATAAAAAAACGAGTCTGTAGGAGAGATGCAATACCAATTTGTGACCGCACTCAAATCAAAAAGGTAAAACTTGAAATAACCAGGTTCAAGTCAGCCGACGCCGTTCCAAAGTGATGACGACCCCATGAATATAATGTGCTGCTGCACTGATAGTGGCAATCCTCACGTCGAAATGGAACTGTTAGCGTCATTTACATGTACTCGAGTATGTAATTAAATTAAACAAATTAAATTGAAAATCAAATGCGAGGGCTAAATCAGCTAATTGAACTTGAAACCAAGAAAATGCGCTTGATTTCACGGTGCCTCTTTTATTACTAAAACATTGAAACGGAATTACAGTCGAAAAACGACATTTTGCAGACGCCGAACGCACGGTTGAAATCGGTTACGTGCCGCATCGACCAAGTCACCAAAGTGCAGTGCTGGATAATTGATCGAGTGTAAACAAAAAGCGCCGACCATGAATAGTTGAGCGAGTTTGAAATTCGAAAATAGTGTACAGTACAGTGAACAAACGTGACGCCAAACGTCGCTGCCGAATTCGATGGTTAAATAATTGATATCGCCACGCCATTTAGATTTTACCTCACCAGGCATGCTTATTGAAACTGTTTTCAAAACCCCAACATGCCAGTACATACCAATGGTACTTAGCGATGGTTGGGTTTTCCACGTACATGGTACCGGTAGTCATGATATATCGTATTCCTTCAGATTTAGAGAAGACATTTCTTCCTTTTAACGTTACAGCTAGCTTTACTTCATTTCGACTCTCTTAAATTATGGTTCTCTTAGTACATTATTAAGATTATTACATATTGTATAATTTCTGTCTCTTACAAGTTTCAGCAGTTGGAAGCACAAGTAGCAATAGTTCGATACCGTTCCATGAGTCGACCATGACAATGCTTTACCAAACAGTTTGCGCAGATGACGTACATCGTGCCATGAACGTCAAGATGACGTACATCAAACCAAACATATAAAAAATATTAGGGCACGACCGTCGTCCGCATGGTCCATATAGGCATGCGTAATTTGACAATGCGTACAGCCAATAGAGTAATGAATAACTTCAACCCTTAATGAAGTCGGCAGTGTGCGAAACTACTGACGTTCCTCCTGTAAAATTGCATTAACAGTCGACGGAATGCAAAGTCGGTCGGTCTACATAAACAGAAGCGTACGCAATTCCACACACGAAACAAAAGAAAACAAGATTCACTAACACATGATCGCTTTGTATCCCTGTATTTTTCAAGGCGGAAGCCACCCTCTTAAAAAACGGATTTTGCGGTAGCTTTTCCAACAATCCATTAACGGTGACTTGCCATTAATAAGGGTGTGTTGTGAGAGCTTTTTTTTGCTTTCTTCTGTACAAGAGATGTATGCCAGTGAGAGATAGAAGGGGGCGGGAGGGGGTGAGATGTGCGTGTTTTTCTGAACACCTATTGTGGATTTGTGGGCGACGTGAAGGATTAATGACGTTGTATTGAAGAGCAGATTGGTTAATGCTATTGTCTCTATACGGGGCCCGCGGGCGCGTCGGCATTTTCCGACTGATCGCGCCCAATCTGCGGCATTAGTTGCCACTGTACGTCCCCTCCCCCCCAATGTATGATCTCCGCATGGTGCGGGGGTGTAGGCGCAGTAAAACGAGTGCACGGGAGGCATTAGTGTAACCCGCATGTAGCCATTGTCTCCCCAACGTGTCGCCTCGCCACTCGATACATGTATACAAGTGTATCAAGCAGCATAAGATTATCCTACTCAGATCCCAAGCAACAACAAAAAACAATTCTAAGAAGATAAATTGTGGCCACAAACGTTTCTCACAATCAACAGTATTTTTGATTTTGCTATCATGACAAAGGTTATGTTGAGATTTTCACAAGAAGCGCGTCAATAGGAGCGCGTGGAGAGGGTGCTCTCCAAATTATACATTTGTGCACTGTGTCTCAGGAGGATACAGCCCTGCTCGGCAATACGAAAGCCTTCAATTGAGATTAATCGTTTTTGTAATTGTCGCAGGTGTGCTTGGATACGCACTCGCGGTTCATTGGTTCGTCGATCTGCATTTATCTAAGCCTGTAAACAAACAGTGGATGTCAATGAACAATTAGGATTTTTCCATTAGACGATTCGTGCTATTTTAAATTTGGTCTGCTATTATTTCGAACAGAGCTGATTATTTTACAATGATATTTGGTTCAACTCAATGGTATCTGAGCAATTAAAAACGTCCCTTACAGTTGTTTATCCATTCTCATATGCGTGGAATGTCTTGTGTTTGAAATATCTTCGTCCGGACCAGCACGAAGAGAATGTGATCCGCATGGCTTTGCAAGGACAGAACTGACATCTGCTGAAAATCAATCCAATTGCCATCACAAACACAGCTGCGGTCTCAAACGGAGCAGGCGAATGCAATATAAAACGAGCATACACAGAAAATGCGGATGGGGAGAAAAAAAGACAAAAGGTGTTCGAACGGAAATTTCGTCGATTGGATTTTTCTTAAAGAGATCCCAAGCAGCACCAGCAGCCACCAATCGTACGTTTGTCCACGGGACGTGACACACACACACGCGAGCAATACGGACAAGGTTGTTCCAAGAACGTTCGATTGATTTGACATCAATCTTACTCGGAATGAACGCAACCTATAAAGCGGCGACGCCAGAGGTAACATTAATAAGACATTATCTGATTGACGTGCTGCGCCCGGGGATTTCTTGAGAAAAACGCGCGCCCTGGGTAAAGAAATGTGAAAACGACACCCAACCCCACACACACACAATTGAGCGAGGACAGTCAAAAGATGTCAACGCTCAGTGCCCATTTGCCTTATGCAATTATGCCTTAAATTCGTCAAGAATTAAATAAAAGCGTTTGACCCCAGGTGCACCACACTGGTCCCGACCGATAGGAATTACTAATTCTTAAGGATCACATAATTTATTAACACTGAACCGTCCGATGAGTGCTATCTATCCCAACAGAGCCAGCACCATCGGCATCACAGATTGTTTACATGTCATCGATAACGACGCCCACAAAGCTTCAAAACAAAGTCGCGTCATGACACCCAGCAACTCCTTTCCACGTTCACGATTGGCTCTAGTTGAAATCTGTAATAGATTTTGGCAATGACTGACACCCCAACGCGTCAAATTTAAAATCTCCACATTTCGAAACCGATTGATCGGCGCGCCCTGGGCGGTGGCCCGTGCTGTCCGATCCACCCATCCTTCAAGAAAGCACTGGCAGCACGTGAGAGAATAAATGCGGTGCGCAAAGTTTATATACGCCAAACGGATCGGGCTGATCGAGTGGGGGATGATGGGGAGGGGGTGGGGCGATCGAGAGACGGGCATCGACGGATAGGTGAGGCGGGGGCGGCGGAAGGTAATAACTTCACCTCGGAATTACCAGTTCGGGACTTCGGCAATCACTAGACGCGTATAGCACACGGCGACGCAATGCAATATACGCTCAACACTCGGGCCGGCGTCGAGCACTAGATAGCTGAGATTGCAGCGACGTCTGGCAGCAAATCTATGTAATCGACCAACCAAATATTACAATGAGTAAGTCTCAAATTGACACTTATGGTAATACTGACATTCGAGTTCATATACCTCACAATTCGAAAAACAACGAGAACAGGAAATCCTGTGTATCCTGGAAAATCCTCACAAGTAAATCTATCTTGAATATTCTGAATACAGGATAAGAAATTTTTCACAATATATTAACATAACTCAACATTGGAAGTGGTGAATTTTTAACTCTGGTTTTCTCGAATTGAGAAACAATAGGTATTACTAGATTTACTATCATAGGGTGCCGTGTACCAGTCCAACTTTAGCTGCCCTCTGTGTGCGTTATAGAAACGTTTTGGTTCACCTGCCATTTTCTTTCGATTGTTTGACATTCCAAGATTGCATTTTTGCCCACAACAAAAATAAATAAATAAATCGAGTTACACACACCATTGCTGACTTTGCCGCTTTTATGCAATAACCTTTGAAATATCTCTCAATATCTTAACATTACTAGGTAACCACAAAAAATGCACATATTTCGAATTTTTTTAAAAGCTGATTCAATTAGATAATAAGGGTGCTCCAATTATAATTAAAATGTGCAGAATTTCAACTTTCAAATTCAAACATTACTCTAACAGCGGACATAAATTATTATTTAAAAAGTATTAGAGACAGGTATAAAGGACACCAATAGCGTAATGGGGAAGCCTTCGTAATGCCGGCAGCTATACACCTGCGTAACTCGCGACGGCAGCGCCATCGCCACTCATAGATCGTATCGCATCGACCCAGACAGACATAAAGACATTATGGTTTCCTCGGCAAACATATTTCTTTTAATCTTGGTCACGTCATATAGTTGGAGCCAGTAAACTGTGCTCTGGTCAGGGAAATGATAAGGCTCAATTTCCATGATCTCACCCGCTGGACGCGCACACCGCGTACCCACACGCTAGTGAATAATACAGTAACAGGATAGATGGATGTTGGGCAAGATCGCAGGAATCTCTTTTAATATGCACTGTGCCAGCCATTGCTAACTTGTCGGTCTGTGTAAATAGGTCACGCAAAAAGAGAACGAGTGGAAAATTTCACGCTGCATAAACGGATACGCTTTTTAAATTTCAAGGGAATACATTTAAGAAAACAGCTGTGCTCTGCTTTGCTTTAAAGCTGGACGATAAACTAAAGTCAATTTTGACATTTAATTTCAATTGACACTGCAGATGGTGTTCCTATTATATTGTTAAACTGCAGATGGTGTTGTGGTAATATAAGAGCTTCTCGAGTTAAAAATCAAATACGGGTCTGGTGTGTATGCAAATTTTGGCGCCAAGCTCACGTTTGATGGGGTCGGGTCACCTAGGTAAGCCTAAGGCATGTATAGGATCGAAGTGTGCAATCTACGGCATTAAAGTGAAGTGACGTTTCGAGTGTGCGAGACTCGACGTTAAACAACGTGCGCCGCGTCAAGTATTCTGTTTTCGGGTCTTTTGTGAGACGCTATACGATCACGGCCAACGTCGCGCTCGTGACAATACAAGAATTTATTACAACTGCCCCACTCCCCCAATCTATGTGCAGTGATACACAGTATATATATATATAGACACCGACTGTTTGAAGGGTACTCGGTCATGGGAGCCTGGGAATAACGGCGAAGTAGAATGGGAACCATTGGAAGAGACTCCGAGACTTAAAACCCCTCATGAATGAGGGATTTAGTAAAGACGTCTGGATGATGTATATATATTAAATGGTGAATTCGGGACAGGCTGAAATGAAGGAGACGAACCGAGAGGCGAGCTCGCTTTTATAATATTTTACTATTTTTTTAATTAGAACTGGTAATTGCTGAGAACTCCCGGTCTGCACGAAACTCTATATTTTTCGCAATTACCAGTTCTAATTAAAATAATAGTAAAATATTATTATAAAAGCGAGTTCGCCACTCGGTTCGTCTTCTTCATTCGGCCTGTCCCGAATTCACCATTTAAGGGGTCAATTACTTTTGGTCCACGGTGTATGGAAAAATAGACCTCACGCGTCATGTCGCGCAAGTAATATTTCTTCGTTAGAAATTGAGAATGCCAATTTAGCACGTAAATTAATTTTCACAAGTTTCAGTCAATTGGAGTACACTCTACCACACCGGTGTACGCGACAACAGTAAATAAATCAATTCTGACAATGTTGAATGACCCAAACAACTTTAAAGAGAGAAATCGCGAACCATATGACACAAGTCCAAAATTGCCACCCTGACCACCTCACCACCAATCGTCTCTGTAGCCAATAAACAAGCGTCCAAAGCCTTTTGTGGGTGGTGTGGGCAAAACCTATTGGAACGACATCAGAAATTTACTGTCGACCATTCCGCACTTTTACTCCATTGTGAACTGCATCAATCACCTGTAATTTCAACACGTGCAAAAGGGCTCCCGACGTTTCCTTCTCCACTTTCAAATCATCACGCACTTCCCCCCAGCCAGTTGTTGTTATTGACCAAGAAGGACACATTCATTTTTAATGAACCCGGCACGCCACGATGATCGCCTGACGCGAACCAATAGGGTGCCGTCACCACCCAACAAATAGCGGACAACGTAAAATCGATAACTTTTCAGCTGAAGTTGAGAAAATATATAACGCGGTTCGAGCACTTGCGACAGGTTTTATGTGAATTTCTCTTCTGAAACAATTCCGCGGCATGAGCCCGTGCCTGGGGCGGTGGTGGGTGGTCTCAGGAGGATAACCATGTATTTTGGGAAGTGCAAGCTCGTACACCGTGCAAACAACTGAGAATATGAGCCGAACACGAAAATCGTGAAATTAAAAATAATATGCAGAACAGTTTCCCCTTGTTCCCCTTCGCCACTCTCCCCCTCAGGTCTTGGATCAACTAATTGCGAGGCGCAGAAAAGCAGTTTAATCCAGTTAATGGACATTGAATGAGTGTGCGCAGGCGGGGTGCGCAATAAATTTTAACCTTTCCCGAAATTGTTGCGCTAATTAAGCCGAAACACGCGCAGCGCATACGCGTCGTCGTAGGAATGTACATAAATTACAATTAGCGATGTGCCGAGTATATAGTAGAGGTGGTCGGTCGGTTGGGGATGCAAGGCCACCATACAGTGGGGTAGCTACATTAATGCAAATCTATAGTTGACGGAGTGCACAGGCGGTACACTCAACAACACTATTACAGTAATACACGTAATTAAGCCATTAGGTATGTATTGGTAAATAACGATTGGCCGTTTCAACTGTTGAATACAGGAGTGGTGTATATGAAATTGTCATGTTCCTGCAGTATTCCATACCAAAAATCCCGTGCAACTGCAGCAAAGTAAATATGTACGAGTCTTTCCCGAATTAGACCTCTTTCATAATACTTTGGTGATTTAGGATCATCGTTTTCTACATTTACGAATTTAGCGCACTTGTACAGTGGGCAAAATGTTACACTATATATATACTCGGCGACAACCGATTATTAAACCATTCGCTTTTTTGGCTACACAATGTCATTTGGCTCAAGCCAATGACTATAAAAAACATCCAAATTTGAAATGTTATCTTTTGACAGCACATGGGTCTACAAATGGATAAGCGATCGCAGTGTCACAAAGACCAGATAGCGGAAATTTATTTAGGCGTAAAAGTGAAAGGTCAACCTTCAAGACATAACAGTTTGACCACAAGATATTTAATTCGAGAATGCTCCGTTGCCCGCAACGTCGCACAGGGGCGTGACGTTTGCGAAGCGAGGAAGCAGCACATCAGTGTCACGTCGAATCTGTGGCCAAAAGGCCTGTCACGTACAGCGCATTGAAAAAATTCTTTTCCGCTCACATTTTGTCACAAACTTCCTTCATTTATCTTCGTTTAGTGTTGGACATATCATGTATATATATACAACGCACCAGGACTCCCCCCTCATTGCGAATATGACACATAACAGAGAAAGGTGAGACAGAACATACAACCTTCGGCTATGTCCACATCAGCAGATATGGGCGCAGAAATGCTTACTTCAGAACGACATTTATTGTCACATGACCAATGAATGAGAAGCAGGAAATAACGCAAGTCCCAAGCGGAACATAAAAATAAACTAATGGTTTCGGTTTTTAATTATTAGCAAGAAATTTTCAGAGCCAGCAAAACACACTCCCTGGCGATTTCCTAAATATCTCGAACAGACTTCTCAAACAAGACTGTCATATTAGAGATAATACTCTGTATACGTTTTCTACAGAGCCTTGGGGGGCGAGAATTACGACACTACATTTGTGCGCCAAGTGTACACTGAAAAATAATTAACATTACATTTAAGATGCTTTTTGCTGAATTCTGGTAACACTTATCAAAAATATTATATTACATTTTTCGTAATGCTGCGGAATCATTATTCTGGATCATTGTAAGATGAGATTCTACCTTTTGTTGGTTATTTAATATCAATGACACATTTTTGTTACCAATCTGTGAGTCATCGTCAATCAACGTTGACTAAACTCATCGTGTTTACTGTTGTCATGCGGTTGCACAAGTATAAAATTATTACAAGTAAACAAGAACAAAGTAACCACTTCATGGCAAAAGACGTGCTACTCAACACTGGTTCCGGAACGTTTGCCGTGTCCTCGCGGCTGTATCTATCTACTTTCGCCGTAACCAGAAAGAAAAAGGGCGATCAAAGAAAGCGGACAAGAAAAAAAATCCTCTACCGAATCATTTGGTCATTGGATACGCAACATTAGGGCGGCAGTCGCTAGTTCTAGCTTGAGGCTTCCTGTAATTGCATGTCAACGCGTAATCCTCGCCGTCTCTGGCCAGTACACAACTAATCCTTCTTTTCGAAAGACCTCACCAAAAGTCACGGCAAGCGGACGTTTTGTATTAGTCTCGCGTGACAAGACAGTACCTGTTCGGTGCGTACAGTAGTTGTCCTCCTGGCACCTGGAGCAACATGTGTAAAGTCTGGCTTGGTGCATTTGATGATTTGAAAATATAACTTTTAATTCAACTCTGAGAATTGGTGTCATCAGTGGCCATTTATTAAACCAAATCCTATATTATAAAACTAAGAATTGGATTTTGATGTTCGGTGCAAAATTTCAGAACGGCTCAATGAAATCGCATAAAAATGAACATGCCGTAAGTACACCATCATAACTCGCCAGCGACGCAGCAACGGATCTCAGTTTTCAATAAAACATAATAAAACTAGCTTTACAAAATTTTTGCTTTTGTAACGTTTCCCTTTGGCTTCAAACTTTA